>CAUYLG010078860.1:0-99824 GCA_963573385.1 Cacajao melanocephalus | reverse complement strand
CCCTTTCCCCACAGAGCTAGGCCTTCCCGGGTTCAGCTGTGCTTACTGTGAAACTCTCAGTCCTCAGCGCTTCCAATTGCTGTTCTCCTTGTGGGGATGGGACCAGCTGAGCCCGACTCAGGGGGCACCCAGTCGCATATATTACGCACTGAGAAGCGCCGCGCCACACTGGGGCACAGGCAAAGCAGCTGCGCCAGCCAAAAGAGTCACGCTGGTGACCCGTGTGGCTCCTCTGCCGGGAATTTCCCAGTTTGTGTTCCACAGACATTCGTCTGAAATTGCGGCATCCACTCGCTCTCTGTGCTTTCACTGGGAGCTAAAATCCTGAACTGTTGTTAATCGGCCATCTTGGATCTCTCCACCCGGTGACGAAGTTTTTTTCTGTTTCTTAGTGTTCCTTTGGCGGACGCCCCTTCCCCACACAGCTGGACCTTCCCGGTTCGGCTGTGCTTGCTGTGAAACTCTTAGTCCTTAGCGCTTCCAATTGCTGTTCTCCTTGTGGGGTTGGGACCAGCCAAGCCAGACTCAAAGGGCACCCCGTCCCGTATACTCCTCGCTGAGAAGTGCCATGCCAGGGCGCCGGCAAAACAGCCGCGCTGGCCAAAAAAGTCACGCTGGCGACCCGTGTGGCTCCTCCGCCGGGAATCTCCCAGTCTGTGGGCAACAAAAATTCGTCTGAAAGTGTGGCGTCCACTCGTTCTCTGCGCTTTCACTGAGAGCTACAATCCTGAGCTGTTGTTAATCGGCCATCTTGGATCTCTCTCTCCTGTTTCTCTCTTAGGTCATTCATCTGAGGAAAGCCAGGAGCCATGTTGTGTGAACACCGAGGAAGCTTGTGGAGAGGCCCTGGTGGAAAGAAATAGAGCTTTTGGCTGACGACCAGCCAGGAGCTGAAGCTGCCAACAATAACCCTGGGAGTGAGACTAGAAGTGGATTCTCCAGCCCAGTCAAGCCTTGAGATGACTGCAGCCCTGCCTGGCAACTTGACTGTAACCTTGGGAAAGACGCTGAGACAGAACCGCCCACTGAGGCTACTCCTGGGTTCCTTAACCTCAGAAATTTGTGAAATAATAAATGTTTCTTATTTTAAGCTCCTCTATTTTGGAATAATATTTATTACCTGGAAATAGATAACTCATGCAATGGAGCTATTCAGATTTTCTATTTTTGTGTGTGTCAGTTTTGGTAATTTATGTTTTTCAAGAAATGCGTCTATCTCACCAAAGTTGTCAAATTTATTGACATAAAATTATTCATACTATTCTGCTAGTTTCCTTTTAATAGCCATTGGCTCTTCACTGATTTATCTTCTTTTGTTTTTGACATTCATAACTTGTGTTTTCTCTTTATTTGATCAGTCTTTCTAGACTTTTTATAATTTTAATTCTTTAAGGTAATAGATTTTGGTTTTATTATTTTCTTTTTTATTTTCTAATTTATTGATTTCTGTTTTTATCTTTATATTTTCTTCTTTTCTGTTTACTTTGGTTCTAATTTTCTTCATGTTTTTGAGTTTCTTAGGAAGTTAGATCACTAAAATTATACTTTCCTTTTTTTCTAATATATGCACTTAAAACTGAAAATTTCCTTCTAAGCACCACTTTAGCTGTATCCTACAAAAGTTCAGTGATTATGTTACTGTGGTTCCTTTGTGTTCTTAAGTGTACTACAGTGTGCTAATTGTTTTAAAGTCTTTGTCTTCTAGGAACATCATCTCTGTCACGTTGGGACCTATTTCTGTTGACTTTTATTTCTCATTCTGGCTTACTTTTTCCTGCTTCCTCTCATGCTTAATAATTTGGATTAATGCATTACCCTTGCCTCAGCCTCCTGAGTAGCTGGGTCCACAGGTACATGCCACCATGTCCAGCTAATTATTTGTTTAGTTTTATTTTTTAGAGATGAGGTCTCACTATGTTGCCCAGGCTGGTTCCAAATTCCTGGCCTCAAGTGATGTTCAAGCCTTGGCCTCTAGAGTAGCTGGGATTACAGGCACGAGTCACCATGCCTGGCTACTTTTCTTTTAAATTTTTTTTTAGAGACAGGGTTATGTTATATTCCCCAGGTTGGCCTCAAACTTCTGGGCTCAAGTGATCTTGTATCCTCAGCTTCTTGAGTAGCTTGGGGCATGCACCACTCACTGCAACCAGCTTAGTAATTTTGATTATATGCTAGGCATTGGGATGACACATGGACGGATTCCTGAATTATGTTTTCTTCATTGGTCGAAGAGTATACAATGATTTTGACTACCATTTTCCATGATATCATTTCAAAGAAATATAGAAATAGAAAATAGGAATAATACGATTAAGCTAGGCTTTATGGAAGGCAGTTATGCTCACCACTATACCACCAACACCACTTAGGAAAGGCTTTTATGAATTGATGTTTAACCTTCGGATGAGAAGGAGTGAAAGCACAAAGAGTAGAAAATAAAATCTTCATGAGGAACAGTATAAGAGATTGATCCCTCAGCTTGTCATTTTTGGCAGCTGTCCTTTGAAATGTAATTAGTTTATATCTAACTGCTGTATAGAGTGAAAAAATATATTTAATTATTTAGTGTAAATTATGCAACTAACGTTTTCTTGGAAATTCGCTAAGAAGTGGTGCTGCTCAAACCTACATTTTTATAAGTTCATTTGAAAAGTTACCAAAGCGTGGATGAGTGATTGTAACCTTATACTTCCAAGAAGTTTGGATTCAAAATCTTTAGGACTGTATTATTCAGCAATGTATTTTTAAACTGTAGTTCCTACATGGTGGGCCAAAAAATCAATTTGGTGAGCTATGACCAGCGTATTAAAAAGTGGTATAAAATACAATAGATTAAAATAATTTATAATAGCAAACAACAGGAAACAGTAGATGCATTGCATATTATACAACTACCTTTTTTTTTGTTTTGTTTTGAAATGAAGTCTTGTTCTGTCCAGGCTGGAGTGCAGTGGCACAATCTCAGCTCACTGCAACCTCTGCGTCCTGGGTTCAAGCGACTCTCCTGCCTCAGCCTTCCAAGTAGCTGGGATTACAGGTGCTCGCCACCACGCCTGGCTAATTTTTGTATTTTTAGTAGAGACAAGGTTTCACCATGTTGGCCAGGCTGGTCTTCAACACCTGACCTCAGGTGATCTGCCTGCCTTGGCCTCCCAAAGTGCTGAGATTATAGGCATGAGCCATTGTGCCCAGCCAATTAAATCTTTTTGATACTTTGTTTGGTTCTGTATGTGTATGTGTTTTGAATTATGATCAAAAATGTATTTTTAAAGTTGCATTCATAAAAGTTTGAAAAACATTACACCATGTTGTAGACCTATGGAGTCTTCCATTCCGTAGAATGATTAAGAACAAACCAAGATGATAGGGGACTAAAGTATCTTGTAATCCAGAGGTGATCTCCAAAACAGATGGGAGGAGTATGGGGAGAAGAATGGACATGAGTGATTCATTGTGTGTTTCTTCATTCATCCATTTGCTGATTCATTTGGCAAGCATTTATTGAGTTCTCCCACTGATTAAATATACTGTGTGGCTTTAATAATACAAACAAAGAAAGAAATGGTTCTTTCTCCCAGGAGGCTCACAGTTCAGTTGTCAGAGAACCAGGTAGACAGAGATTTCTCATAGAGTGTGATGAATCCTATGCTATGGTAGAGATGTAGTTGCAGAAGTGCCCAACCAATCCTTGATTGGAGGTCCTGGAAGACTTCCAGGAAGAGATGATGTCTGCACTGGGCCTTGAAGTTTCAATAGGGGTTATCCAGGAAAGAAGATGGGAAAAATATGCTCTACGAAGAGGGAGTGGTACAAGCATAGCACAGAAGCGAGGGGAGCAAGGAGTTTTGGGAGCCACGCATACATATGAACTGCAAAAAATGGAGTATTTGAGACTGTAAGGAGGCCTGGGAAACATCTTTTATAAGCAGATTGTGTTTATAAAAGTCACTTATTGGTGGGGAGCAACCAACCTGGAAGCAGGCGACTGTTGTGGGGACTGGTCCTGGGTTGGAGAGAGGGGAAAGCATGCATTTGAGGGAATCTGAGCAAGTATCATTTGAGGATCAGCTGACAACAGGACAAGGACAAAGGTGCATGAGAGCAAGATGTCTTAGATAACTCACGAGGCTCCGTGCAGGGCCTAATGGATGTTGGTACCATTCTCTAAGAGTGGGGATTCAGCAGGAGTAAGAGTTTTGGTGGAGGTGGGGACGGGCTAAGAAAATTGTGCTCCCATTGTTAACATGTTGCCATGGGTACTGGAGCCCAACCAGACTGAGATCAGATGGATTAAAAGGGCTGGATTTCAGAGTCATGAATTTGGGAATTCACATTACCCAGAAAAGGTTTGAAATGTCAGCATGGCCAACCCTGTCCAGAGTCCGGGATTCAGTCGGCTGGAGAAAACAGGGAATCTCATAAATTGTTGCATAAATAAAAGTGTGAATCTTAAGGCTCTTATTTACAGTGGCTTTAGTGTGCCACATTTCCAGGAAAATATATGGTCTTGTCATCCAACTTCAAGAGAAGTAAATGAACCTGAATCACATGAGTGGGTTTAAATGCCAGCCTGGAATTTAGGAAGCTACTCTGCACCTTCTCTGCTGTCATCATCATCGTCTTCTTCTTGTTCATGAAGAGTATGCCATTTTGTCTCTGTCTTTGGGAATATAGATTAAAATAAGGCTGGTTGTGGAGGAAAGAAGAGAGAGACAGTTAAGGGGACAAGAAGTTCATGTTATAAGGACAAGCACCTCTTTCAGTGAGCCTTGCTAAACCCTACATCCTGCCGGAGATCTGGAGAAAGCCAGGTGATGGTGAGCTGAGGTCTCTATCACTTTCTGGACCCACCTCATGACCCAGGGATTGCCAGGTTTTTAGGGGACTCCACCTGGCTGCATGACGCCCTGGTCTGCAAGCTGCTTTGGGGCAGGGGTCCAGTCTCTCCTATTTGTTACTGTATTCCCAGGACTGAGTCTTGTGCCTGGAATAGTCATTCAGGGAGGTGTGGAATGAATGAATAGGTGAATGAACACAAAGAGCAGCAAAAATAACTGAACTCGACACTGTAAGTGAGGAGGAGTCTGGTTTGAGTCCTGGTCTTAGCTTCCTAATCTTGACATTGAGGGTAATAATGTTGAGTAACAGTTCATTTACAGCTGCCGTGAGGGTTAAATGAGCCAATATCTGTAATGACTTAGCACAGTGCTTGGGATGCGGTTGACAGTGGTTCAATAATTCAAACCACTGTCATTATTATTTTGCTGTTGTTGTGTGTTCCAACTAAGACACTGCAATATGTTGGTTGACAGATTGCGTGAGCTGCCCATACTTTAGCTTCCTCATTTGTAAGATGGTAAAGGCTGGCTCGTCCCCTCTTGGCTGATAAAATGATTAGGAAATGACAGGTCTGGGATGCTGATGTTGAATCTCATTGTCTTACACTCCAGGGAACCTCTCTCTAGGCGAGGCAAGTAACTCAGGGTGAGTGCCAGAGCCAAATGGGAGATGAATGTGAAAATAGTCTGGGAGGATGAAGTTGCTAAGTAGAACATAACAGTAAATGTAACACAATCTTCATACAGCTTTTGAGTGGCTGCAGAAGCTTTGAAATCTCACAGGCTGATGTCCTGGCCTCACTTCTCCTGAGCTGCTGCATGAGTTCAGGCTGTCATTTATATTCCCCGGACCTCAGCTGAGATCAGGGGTTGAGGCCAAGTCTCCAGGTAGTCATGAAGGCAAAAGAGAGAATGACTGTGTGTGAACCCTCAGTATGCCCTGTATAGGCATTTGACCTACGGCAGCTGTCGCTGTCTGATAGCATAGCTGAGAAGGGGTGAGATCAGGATAAGGCTATGAGTCTGCTGGAAGCAATTTGAAGTCTCTCCTATGTTTTAGGAGGAATATGTGTCACCTGGAGGACTCAGAGTGCCCCTGAGCATGTGGAGGTCACTGTCAGGGTGAGGGTGAGGAGGCAGGTGGCTGCAGCCCAGAAATAGCCACCATGTTTTCATCTCAGTGGTGTCCACAGAATGTCTTTGAGTTAAGAGAGGCCAGGTCAAAGATGCCAGACAGGCAGGACCCTCAAAGACAGTTGTCTTGGATATCCACATGCCTCCATATCTGAGCCAACTCAACTCTGACCCTTAGTCAATTTCGAAGTGCCTAAGGGCAGCCAGTTGTCAGCCAGAATATTAGGGTGGTGAGGTGAAGAGTTGAGTGGACTCTGGAGCCATTCTTCCTCTCTCATTTGGGTCTGCCACTTCATAGCTGTGTGAGACAGGGTAAGTTACTCGACCTCTCTGTGCCTCAGTGCCCTCATGTATAACGTGGGCTTAAGGATAGAACTCCTCAGGGGTTAAGGTATATCAACTACATGTGACGGGGCAGCAATAGGTAAGTGTTCAGTATTAGGATTGCCTTGGCCGGTGGTGGTGATGGTGATGGATGTGAAGGTGCTAGTAGCAATGGTACTGTTGGTGGTGAAGATATTGTTGGTGGTGTTGATGATGGTGATGGTGGACAATTAGGATGTTAGAATACTAGAAGAATAGCATCCCAGGCCGGGCTCAAGCCTGTAATCCCAGCACTTTGGGAGGCTGAGGCGGGCGGATCACGAGGTCAAGAGATCGAGACCATCCTGACCAACATGGTGAAACCCCATCTCTACTAAAAATATAAAAAAAATTAGCTGGGCGTGGTGGCATGTGCCTGTAGTCCCAGCTACCCAGGAGGCTGAGGCAGGAGAACTGCTTGAACCCTGGAGGCGGAGGTTGCAGTCAGCCGAGATCAAGCCACAGCACTCCAGCCTGGCACTTGGTGACAGAGCAAGACTCTTTCTCAAAAAAAAAAAAAAAAAAAAGAACAGCATCCCAGTCCCTGGGATCTTTAAGGAGACTTTCAGCCCCACCGCCCTGCCATGGGCCTGGCACCTCTTCTTCTGCCTGTGCAGTAATGGTGGTCGCTTGAGGTGCCGGCTGATGAATGATAAGCCTGGACGATCCCAGGGCTTGCTGCCGCGCTGTCTTCTCAGAGCTGGCCCAGGTCTCACGTAGGCTCCAAATTCTACTCTCAACTTCAGCTTGACCTGGGCAAGTGTAGGCCAGCCCAGCATAGTGTAGGGCCTGAGGCGATACCTGATCTAGAAGCTTGGGCTGAGCTGGGGGCCACGCAGAGCTCTGGTGTCAGGCGGTCTTGGTAGCTCAGAGCTGCCCATCCACCCCAGTGGGCTGTGGACCGTTCCTGCCCATCTGCTACCTGCTCTAGGATACCTTCTTCCTAGCCCCAGGCTCTTTCCCCCTCTGATTCAATGGTACCAACCGTCTGCTTTTTGGAAGCCCAGTCTGATGATCTCATGAACCTCTTTGTGCAGCCCGGAGCCAGCCAAATGCTGCCACCCAGCTGGTTGTCCCTACTGACAGAGGCTGGAGTGGGCAGTGCCCCATCTGGTCCTTACCCTGCAGTTTTGAGCCTCTGTTTAGTTGGAATGGCATAACTGCCATTTTCAGGGAGGCCGACTCCCAGGCAATGAACGTCCCAGTACAGTGTATAGCCAGGTACATAGCTGTCGCACCAAAGAACAGAGCCCTCATGTTGTGATCCCTCCTGGCAGGGGATCTGATCCAGCCAGGGCCCAAAACACAGGGGTGTGTTAAGCATTTGCTGGACGATGGGATGGGCTGGTGAGGGGTCCTTGGTGGTGCATCTGGCTATGGGCAGGCTATAACCCTACTCCCTTAGTGTGGCCTGGCATGCGGCAAGAAGATGTATGCCATGTGCAGGTGCCCCACACCTCTCCTGGAGGAGAACCAAGGCGTCTCCTGCTCTCACTCCCATTTCTCAGGTTCCATCACAATCCTGGTTCCTCTGCTAACATGTCTTTTGACTGACAGCTTGCCACAGGATCCCTTGCCCTCACCTCCAGGGTGACAGCTTTGGGCACTGTGATTTATTTTTAAAGTTTCTCTCCATATCCCACGGAAGGAGGTCCTGCATGCTCCCTGGGAGCACCCCTCTATCACGCATTGTGGTGAGGTCCTGCTTAGGAGCTCTCTGCCTTTACCTTCCTGGGGTCAGCCACAGGCCCCAGAGGGAAGATATGCCCACGAGAGGGCCCCAGAACTCAGCACACATCTGCTGCAAGATGGGAGCTGCGGGCAGCAACGTGGAGGCGTCAGAGCCAGGACGCATTTAATAAGCAGTGTGACAAGGAATAAAATAACTATTAATGAGGTACTTTGCAGACTTGATTCCAGCCCCATTAAACTTTCTTTTACCTTATTTCACACTCCATTTCCAAAGCACCCTCTTCTCTCCCCCCACCTTTAATGGTTCTGGCAAACTTGGGTCCTAATGAAGTCTGGCAGCATAAATTTAAGGCGGTGTCTGGCTGAACTGAACTGAAGCCCGCACTACGGCAGAATCGTCTAGTTTGCTGGAGACATAAATCTGGCCTCAAGACTGCCCGATGGATTCAGTGAGGCAGGCCAGGGCCTTGACAGCCATGAGCGATGGCGCCTCAGGCGTTCCCAAAGTCGAAGGTGGCAGGCTGCTGAGTGGGGAGGTCTGCTTGGTCTGAGTGCAGAGACTTTTGTTCCTTATGCATTCATTCATCCCACAAGCATTCACTGGGGCTGTGTCCACTGTGTCAGGAGAGCTTTCTACCTTCGTAGCCTCATCACCCTGCCAGGTGAGCATCACCTCCATTTTACAGACAGGGAGGCTGAAGGGGCCTTGTAGGATTTGCTGGCTTGCCCGAGCTCACACAGATAATCCTAAGGCAGGTGTTAGCCAGTGAAGGAGCAAGAAGACACTGGGCTCCTTTTCTCTCCAAGGTTGTCTTTCCTCTTCTCTGATGGCCTCCCCCACCTGCAGCCCATTGGTTCTACAGGCTGTCTTTGGTGAGCAGGTGCTTTGCTCTCTCAGGAGGTCTTTTTCTAGTCCCCTCCCCCATTTCCTGGCCCTGCATTTTATTTGTCTCACTTGGGTTTGTCCGCTGACACAGGGTTCAATCAAGGCCGGATATCCCAGGTTCCTGGCTGGTCCCTGTGGTTGAAACCTGGGCCTCCAGGGTCCCCATCTGGGGCTCAGTGTGTGAGATTTGAGACTGGGCCCCTCCGTGTGGGGCCCTAATATCTTCATTCATCAAATAGCTGAGCAATGCTGGGTCTGGGGTGCATGGGTTCAGGCATCAAAGATGGCAAGATGGGGAAGGGGCTCGGAGACAAAATGAGGGAAGGTGGCTGGAAGCAGGTGGAAGAGAGAGCAAGCCTCGGCTTCTCATATGCAGCTCCAGGGCTCCAGGGGCCCTTCCTGGTCAAAGGAAGCCTATTCTCCAGGCTTCTAGGGCTGAACTAACTTTGGACTCAGCTGACGTTGAGACATCAGTCACTTGGAGGCTGGGAGTTTATTATCATTCTCTTTTCCTCTTGATCACCCATTCTTCTCTTACCTTTCAATTTTCTCCCAGGCTCCCTTCTCCTTTTCTTCATAAAGTGGTGTAGCTGTTTGAGACAAATCTTTGTCTTTTTGATGCTAACGATGATATTATTGCTAGCCTTTGTGTTATTGTTTGCAATGGTGTTTGTGTTGGTGCAGGTAGGGGTGCTATTACTGCTGGTGATGAATGTGCTGGTCTGGTGTCGCTGGTGACAGTGGTAGTGATAATGGTGATATTTCTTGGGGTGATGATGATATTGTTGGTGGTAATGACAGTGGTGTTGCCATTAGGTGGCAATGATGGTTATGATGATGGGGATAGTGATGATGGTATTGGTGGTGGTGTTGGTGATAATGATGGTTATGGTGGTGGTGATAGTGATGATGGTATCGTTAGTGGTGTTGGTGATAATGATGATCATGATGGTGGTGATAGTGATGATGGTATCGTTGGTGGTGTTGGTGATAATGATGGTTATGGTGGTGGTGATAGTGATGATGGTATCGGTGGTGGTGTTGGTGATAATGATGGTTATGATGGTGGTGATAGTGATGATGGTATTGTTGGTGGTGTTGGTGATAATGATGGTTATGGTGGTGGCGATAGTGATGATGGTATCGTTGGTGGTGTTGGTGATAATGATGGTTATAATGGTGGTGGCGATATTGGTGGTGATCACAACATTGCTGGTAGTGTTGTTGGTCATGATGGTGTTGGCATTCCTGTTGGTTGTGGTGGTGGTGACGGATATGAAGATGGTGGTGGCAATGGTATTGCTGGTGATGATGATACTCTGGGTGGTGCTGGTGGTAATGATGGTGGTGATTTTGCTGTTGATGGTTGTGGTGGTGATGATGGTTTTGATGATGGTAGTGGTAGTTTTGGTGATGGGTGCTGGGCCTCTGAATCAGGAATATGTAATGGAAAGAACACAAGCTCTGGAGCTAGACAGACCTGCATGCCATTACTGGCTCCGGTAAATTACTTAGTGGCCTGTACCTGTGTTTCCCCATCTGTGAAGTGGGATAATAATACTCACCTCACATGGTGTCATGAGGATGAAGGAGAGTGTATGTGTCCCATCTACTTTTCCCTGGGGTCCTAGAGCTCCTTCTCCTTTTTCCTGGTCATAGGAGCCTGGACAGTGCCACATGAGAGGTGGCATCATCACTGATGACAGGCTCTTGACCTTTGGCCAGATATTTGACAGTCACAGCCTACTGTGACCTTGGCTATTTTGATTCCCACTAGAGGGCATGTCAGGATGTGAATCCGTGTCTGTTTGAGACCAATGTCCAGTTTTTTCACCACCTATACTCCCATACAGAGGTTGAGCAGCCCAGATGTCAGCTGGGGTCTCTTCACTCTTGAGATCAAAATAGAATTGCCTCAATCCCTCAGCCCCATAACCCTTGGTCCTTATAGGCATGGTAGTGCCACAGCCAGATAAGAAAAGCCACTCCTTTGAGTTCTATATTAAAGCCTTATAGAAGAGCCTTATAGAAGGCTTCTTCAACATGGTAGTGTTTGAGAGCAAGGCAGACCTGACAGAAGGTTGATAGAGGAGGCAGGAGTGAACTTTTATTGCAATCCTCAGAGACTTACTTAGACATCTTTATCGAAGTCTCAGTGCCCTTCTTCCTGTCCCAGCCCATCTCTGATCTGCCAGGGCTTCTCCTGTTGGCATGTTGTCCTGCAGAACCTAGCCTTACTCTCCTTTCTCCTGCTCTTTCTTTCCCATCTAGCGTGTAGATCTTCCTTCCACCAAACAGAGCTACCAGGGAGCAGGCTCTTAAAGTCTCTATCATCAACTCATCAGGGCCCGCCTGTGGTGCAGCCCATCCCCCTTTGTACAAAGCAGCCAGGATTGTGAAATATAGATGTTTTCCATGCTATTCATACTCAGACAGGGGCCTGAGCTGGGACCTCTCTCTTAGAGGACATGAGTTCTGCCCAGGCCTGGCTTGTCTCAGTCCCTTCTCTCCAGGTCAGCCCACCACCCCAGGCCTCAATGAGGCAGGGCTGCTCTTGGGACCAGCTCTGCCAGGCCTCTTTCCACCTCTGAAGAGTTCTGTCCTTGGGGAATGAGTAGGAGGCAGGGCTGGTGTGACCTGGGATAAAGACTGTTAGTGACAAGGGCCTGGGTGATGGACAGTCCCATGGCCCTCCCCCTACCAGGCACCCCTCCTGCCTGTCATTCTCACATCTGAGGCTCTCATTAGGTAGATGTCAGAGGGTCATGCCCTGCTCCTCCCAAGAGCTGTGTGCCAGAGGAAGGGCCTCAGGAGCACAGAAGCATTTCCTTCCCCTCATCTGCTGAGTCATCCACACAGGGTCACAGTTTCTGGAGACAAGTGGTAAATAGAAGCTACCAGGTCTCTTTACTTTGCCTCTGTAGAGATCCCAGATATCTCTCTGTCTCCCAGATCTGAGGGTCCTTTCTGCAGAAGATGCAATGGTGACAGTGGGAATGGTGATGCCTACTGTTGAATTACCATCTGCTCTGTATTATTTCATTTAATCCTCACAACAACTTGGCAAAAGAGATCTTAGTAGCAGCACTTTACAGGTGGGGAAACTGAGGCCCAGGGAGGTTCAGGGAGTTGCCTTAGTCTCACAGTGAATAAGCGTTAAAACAGTTTTCCAAACCAGCCCTCTCCAGGTCTGGAGCCCTGCTGGCCCTTCACTCCCATGACCTCAACAGCCTGAGCTCTGCACATCTGCTCTGCCAAGTTCACACACCAGAGGGGGCAGTATTGCTTTAAAGCAATCTGATTTTTACTGACTCCTTTAGGATTTTCTGGATTAAAAGCAAAATTAAAACAACACACCAAACATTTCACTTTTTTCTAAATTATAAAGTCCAACCTGGGAATGTTTGGGAATTTTTGTCTGAGGGTTTAAGGAAAGAGACCAACATTTACCAAGAGCTTCTATTGTGCCTGCCACTTTTTGCATGTCAGGCCGCGTCATCTTCATGTCAGGCTCAAGTGGGGCTGGCTTTCTTATCCTGTCTTCAGATGAGCAGAGGGCGGTTGGGGAAGGTGTGGTCAGCAGTGGGGTGGGGTTCAATTGGGCTGCTATGATTCCAGAGCCTGTGTGTTCCTTTCTCTCTGTTGTGCTGCTCCCAGAGGGCACCCATAGCTCTTCCAGCTTTGTATGGTGGAAGTAGGAGCTTCCGTGTCTTAGGGTTGCCGTGAGGATTTGTGACTCACATTAGTGCTTGTGCGGATTTTATGCACAGTAGGAGCTCAGTAATGGCAGCCATCATTATTCTCAGGAAGGAGAAAGTTGGCTCACTTTGCTCCAGGTCACCTAGTGGGGCTGTCTCCAAGCCCATTGTTATTTTCTCTGTTTGCTTTTCATTCTTTGGGGTTTTCCTTTTCCTCTTTGCCAAAAGGTGAAATGACAGATGCTACCTGACCTTTGTGGCCTCTTGCATCGGGGCTCAGGATTCAGTGCTGAGACCAGGACCCTGGCTCAGTAGTCAAGTGGTCTTGTCCTTGCCCTGCTTCTTGTCTTTGTGTCCCCTCCTCTGGTCCAGTCACCTGGTCACCAGGTGAAGTGAGGCAGGAAACAAAGCTGGCTCTGTGTAACTCTACGTTGACTTGAGCAGGGGCTGCTATACCTGTGTCGCATTATTAGAGAACATCATGTGTTCCAATTATCTAGTGTTGTATAAGAAACTATCCCAAGTTAGTGCCTTAAAACTACTCATTGTATTATGCTCATTATCTGAGGGTCAGGAATTTAGATAGGGCTCAATGGAACGACTCTTCTACTCCATGCAGCATTGACTAGAGGTTCTAAGAAGGCTTTAGGCAGCTGGAGGTTCTAAAAAGGCTTCGCTCATGCCTGGAAGGGGAAAAGGGTGGAGAAGGGAGTGGCTAGGCTCAGTGGGTTCCCACTTCCTCTCTGTGCAGTCGAGTTTCTCCAGGTGGTCTTTCTAGCAGGCTAGCAGGACTTCTTACATAGCAACTCGGCTCCTAAAGCAGGTGTGCCCAGAGATGAGATGTGGAGGTTGCTAGTCTCAAAGTCCAGGCCTGGTAACTGGCGTAGCATTACTTCTGACACATTTAACTGATGAAAGCAGACACAGAACCTGCCCAGATTCAAGGAGAGGGAATAAATATTGTATCTCTCCACCAAAGGAGTGTCAAAGAATTTGTGAGCATCATTTATTTACCACAAGACTGAAAAATATGTTAGACCCCCAGATCTCTCCCAGGGTCTTTCTTCTCTTGCGTGTCCCTGGCTCATGACAGAGGCCACTCTTCTCCTTGCACTTGGTGAGTCTAAGGAATACAATAATCAAACCTCTCTCATGTCAACCCACAGCTCAGAAATCTGTTTTCAGTTACTGGAGGATGAGGAGTACAGGCAAATAAATATCTCATCATGATTATTGGGAAACTGCAATTGATCTTTTGGATTCAACTGCAATTGATCTTTTGGATTCAACTGCAAAAATATCAACCTCAGTCAACTCAATGCAACAGGTGCTTAGCTGTGTTTTGGACTGATATTTCCAGTTGCTTCTTAATAATCCCTTTGGAGTCAGTCATTCTTATATGTATTTAAGTCTTCTGAGATTTCTGTTACTTTATTCCCAGTCCATCATTTTGCCACTCTCGTAAAAAAAGTCTAAATTACTATTTCATTCTGTTTTAAACCATCCCATCCAAATCATCCCACTCCACCCGTGTTTTCCCAGCCAGCTCAGTTCAACGCTTCTCATTCCATCCACTTCACAATATTTTTTCCCAAACTTTTCTAATACTATCCATCCAATCCCACATTAGTCTATTCTTTGATTCATTTCAAAGTGTTGATTCCCCTCATGCTATTCATTAGACCTAGTTCACCATTCTAAATATCCCTCCTTGGTGTCTGCAAGGTAGAAATACAAGAAAAGCCCACCGTATCCCGTCAAGTGAGAGTCACCCAGCCATGACCAGCCCCCCGACTACCATGCACGGGAGAGGCTGGAGCTAACCATAGGACCCAGGCTCTGGTGTGGGTGCTTCCACCAGAGGCGAGAGCTACTGGGGTGTCCTCAGATGCAAAGGACAGTAATTAATGCATGCTATTATTCCTTTGATTACTATTTCTGCACTTTAATAGGAACTTTAATCTTTTATTACGAATAATTTTAAACATACCAAGAGTAGAGAGATGAGTAATCCTTATGTACTCATTACACAGAACAAATCTCATTTCATCCATTCCGTTCTTGAGCATTTTAACTGAAATTCTGTGTCATATTATTTATGCAATAATTGCTTACATATGTAAGTCTAGCCTATACTTTCAGCATAGCTATAATACCAAAATAAACCTACCAAACAAACAATTACTCTTTAATATCAGAATGTTTTCAGATTTCTATGATTGTCTCAAAAGTGTCTTTTTATAGTGGCTGGTTTCTTGTTACATTTGGCTGATCTGTCTCTTAGGCCTCTTTAAATCTCCCCTGCTCCTTTTCATATCTTTTTGTTTGTTTAAGAAACTTGGTCATTAGTCCTGCAGGATTTCAACATTCAGGATTTAGCTCCTTGGTTCACCTTGGTGTTTTTCAAGATGTTATGCCAACTTCTATATTTGTTGCAAACGTACAAATTCTTATACAATTTTGTTACAATGTATGCATTTAAACTTTTCTCTTTTATTGTAGTAAATGTACAGAACACAGAATTTACCATTTTAAAGTGTATAATTCAGTGGGATTAAGTACATTTGCATTGTCGGGCAGCCATCATCACTGTTTAGTTCCATTGCTTTTTCATCACTCGAAATGGAAATCCCATACCTATTAAGCAGTTACCCCATTTCCTCCTTGCCTCAGCCCCTTGCAGGCATGAATCTGCTTTCTGTCCGTTGATTTGCCTATTCTGGACATTTTATATAAATAAAATTACATGGGGTGGCATTTTGTGTCTGACTGTTCTTTTTTTAATATGTTTTTAATTTTAGATTTACAAAAAAGTTGTGAAGATAGAAAGTTCCCATACATCCAGTATTTAGTTATGGATGTTTCTAAAGTCATGGATTTTGTATATTTAAAGTGTTCTAATCCATTACAGATCTTATTCTTTTTGATGCTTGAATTGCCTCAACTTGGCTAGTGGGAGCCTCCTCAAGTTGGCTTCCGGGCTTCTGTGTCTGTTTTGATTTATGAACCTGAAGAAGACTAATCCCTTTATGGTGGCACCTAGAAGCCAGCTGTCAGGAAGTGTGCATGCATGATGCTGGGTGAGGAAGGAGAGTGGGGGGGGGGAGGGAGGTAAAGAGCTTAGAGTAGCAAGAAAAAAATAGGATGCTGGCCTGGTGCAGTGGCTCACGCCTGTAATCCCAGCCCTTTGGGAGGCTGAGGTGGGCAGATCACTTGAGGTCGGGAGTTCAAGACCAGCCTGATCATCATGGAGAAACCCCGTCTCTGTTAAAATTAGAAAATTAGCCTGGTGTTGTGGTACATGCCTGTGATAGGGAGGCTGAGGTAGGAGAATCACTTGAACCCGGGAGGTGGAGGTTGCGGTGAGCCAAGATCTCACCATTGCGCTCCAGCCTGGGCGGCAAGAGTGAAACTCCATCTCAATTAAAAAAGAAAGAAAAAAATAATAAAATGCCAATTCTATTTCTAGGGAAAAACGGCATTTTGTGCAATATGCTCTGGAGTTTTGAACACTGCCAGCAAGTTCCCGCTGGGCTGGAGATTCTGTTTCTATTAACAAACCCAAGCTGTAGGGAGCCAGGCCTGCTGGGCTCACTTGCCCAGCCCATTGATAATTAAGCAGGCCCACTGCTGTCTTTCCCCAGAGCTCATCAGCCACAGGCTCTGGGGGGATGATTAGCAAGGGCTACAGAGCTCCAGGATGCCTCTGCTTGGCTGAGAAGAGCTGCTGCAGTCCCTTCCCAACCAGCATCCAGGATGGCATGAGAGGAGTTGGCAGATGCCCTGGGTTTGCCTGCCCAGCACCACTCGTGAAGGCGGCCAGAGAGGGAGGACATGCACAGCAGAGAGGTGGCCATTCACCGACATGCTTTGTGTTGCAAATTTGCAGTGGTTTCCTCCTTTGATCCTTACAACAGTAGCTGTTAAGAGCTCCATGTGGCCAAAAGATTCCCGTATGCTTTGGGCATAAGAGGTGAGAATGAGTCCCATCCTCAAGGAGTTTGCTAGGGAAGCACTGGGTAGCACTGTCAGGCCATCCAGGAGAAACTGATAAAAGGACAAGACCAGACAGCCTGCCATGAGGGCTGAGTTGTGCAGTGCCAAGTTCCTGTATCATTTGCAGTAGCAGGTCGGGGCGGCGCGGGGGCAGCATCACCATCATCAGCAACACCACTAGTAAGACTCTCTGTTAGGCTGTGATGTAGGCCCATGCTGGGCTGGCTGGGCAGGGGACCGCCTCTCTGCCCTGGGTGTGCACATGTGGTTTCTGACCTCTGCAGAGGACAGTCAGTAATGATGCCAGAGGAGATGCAAGGCAGGAGGAGCTCTGAGTTAAAGAGAGAGCCTGGAGGCTCACTAGGCAGGGGAGCAGAGAGTTGTGATGGTGGATGAGGCTCTGGGACCTCATGGTCCTAGTGTGCACTATGGGCAGGCCTCAATATCCTCGCTGGCAGATGGAAACTGCCACCTTCTTCTTCTGGGTTGCTGTGAGAATGCAGTGAGAGTGTACTGGGGCCTGGCTCAGGGCAGTTGCTCAATAAGGCTGGTTGGCATGAGTGAAGGTCTTGTTGTATACGCTCAAAAAGGAAGATGGGGAAGCCTGACAACTTCCTACAAGAGGAGCATCTTGGATAATCACTTGGGGTGGAGTATCCAGGGATACTATGACAAGAGAGATGCACAATGAGTTTAAGCACGAAGCTCAACCCCTGTGAGGCCACAGAGGAAGAGGAGAAAGTTCTGCCCCAACACCATGGTGACCTCCAGACCCACGCTGTGTGCTCTGCTCCCTGGCTCGAGGGTTCCACTGCATGGCTGCTGTACTTCCATGTATTTCAGGGAACTTGCAGATCCTGGACCCCAGTTGCTGCTGATAAAGCCAAAAGGAAGAAAAATCTTTAATTGGCCTTTTCTTGACAGGCCACAGCCCCCTCAGCACCTGAGGCTGATGCACCGATAATCCAGCAGACTTGTCTGTGAAGAGGGCCTGGGCAGGAGGTGAGGTGAACCAAGGCTTTGCTTTTACTGGCTGTCCTGTCTGTCTGGTGAAGCAGGACACAGACATGTGAAGGTAACGATGGTGTATAATTAGGTGTGCATAATTATCATGTTCTAGCATGTTCTCGTAACACATCATGTATGATGGTGTGTAATTAGGTGTCGCTATGTGGTAGTAAAAGAGGGCTTCTTAGAAGAAGGATACCTGAGCCTCATCTCGATGGACAGGAGGAGTTTGAATGGAGAGAATGGAGAGGAAAGGCATTCCAAGGGAGTGACAGGAAAATGCACTGGATTTGGAATCAGGAGATTCGGTTTTGGCTCAGTCATTCATTGGCTATATTCTTTGCTCAAATCACTTCACTTCTTTGAACCTTAGTTTCTTTATCTGTCTGATGGCTATGATAATATACAGGGTTGTATCACAGGGTTATCATCAGGATTAAATGAGACTGCATTGATCCATAAAGCGCCCTGGCCAATGCCTGGGACACAGAAAGCACCCAGAAAATGCTGACGCTTTGGGAAAGAATGGTCACGGGGCTAGCAGGCCTGAACTCAGGGCCCACGGGCAGGGACCATGAATGGGCTACTGAAATTACCTTTAAATCTTTGCATATTTGTCGGTTTTGCATTTTTATAATGTAATACCCGAGGCTGGGTAATTCATAAGAAAAGAGGTCTATTTGGCTCACAATTCTGTAGGCCTCACCAGAAGCCAAGCATGCTCCTGATTAGGCTCATGGAACTTTTTCTCATAGCAGAAAGCAGGAGGAGCCGGTATGTCACATGATGAAAGAAAGAGCAAGGGAAAAGGAAGGAGGTGCCAGCCTCCTTTAAACAAGCAGCTCTTACATAACTAACAGAGTGAGAACTCACTCATCATCGTGAGGAGGGCACCAAGCCATTCATGAGAGATCCGCTCCCATGATCCATCCCTGCCAGGCCACCACCTCCAACACTGGAGATCACATTTCAGTGGGAGAGCTGGAGGAGATACATCCAAACCGTATCAGTTTGTGTATTTGTTCTTTTCACTTTTTCTGGAATGAGTGTTTCACAGATTTACCAGAATCCCCCCAAGATAAGGAGCCATTGACACAGAGCTTCAGATGTTTGTCTCTAAGAGGAGACCAGATCCAGAAAGTGATCTTTCCAGTTAGTTTATTTCACCAAGACTATTGTCACATGGCATTCTGGACATCTTCCCTTTGCTCCCCAGATGCATTCTCCACCAGGCTCCACCCTACTCTCGGTCCTAGGAAGGAGACATGCGTGCACTATGTCACCCAGCCCCTCTTGCTTCTCTACCCTGACACCAAAGTCAGATAAAGACATCAGATGATATGAAAGTTATAGACCAGTATACACTATTAATATAGATGAAAGAGCATCAATAAAATAATAGCAAAGTGAACCTAACAGCATATTAAAAGGATTATATTCCATGTGTAGGTGGGATTTATCCCAGGAATGCAAGGGTGGTTCAACATAAGAAAACAATCTGTGTAATACATCATATGGATAGCACAAAGAAAGAAAAAATAAAGCAAGATAATCTCAGTTGATACAGAAGAAGATCCAATACCCTTTCACTATAAAAACACTCAGAAAACTAGGAAGAGAAGAAAACTTGTTAATATTTTAAATGACATTTATTAAAAACCCACAGATAACATCATACTCAATGGTGAAAGAATAAACACTTTCTCCATAGGATCAGAAACAAGACAAGGATGCCCACTTTTACCACTGCTATTTGGCATTGTATTGGAAGTTCTAGCCAGAGAATTAGTCAAGAAAAAGAAATAAAAGACATACAAGTTGGGAATGAAGAAGTAAAACTGTTTTTACTTATAGATAACATGGTTATATACGTAGAAAACACGTAAGTATTTAGGCACAAGCTCAACCCAAAGGATCAGTTGTTTCTATCCACCAGCAATAAACAATGCAAAAGGAATTGAGAAAACAATTTCATAAAAAATAGCATCTAAAAGAATAAAATAGGAATAAATTCAACCAAAGAAGTGAAAGACTTGTACACTAAAAACCGTAAAACATTCCTTAAAGAAATTAAAGAAGATCTAAATAGATGGAAAGACATTCCATGTTCAGAAAGACAATGTTGTTAAAATGTCAATACTCTTAAAAGAAATCTACAAATTCAATGAGAGCTCTATCAAAATCCAACAGACTATTTGTTGTTGTTACAGAAATGAAAAAAGCCACTCCTCAAATTCATATAGAATTGCATAAGAAGCTGCATAGCCAAAACAAACTTGAAAAAGAAGAGCAGAGTTACAGATTTCAAAATTTATTACAAAGCTACAGTAACCAAAACAATGTGGTACTTGCATAAGAATAGGCATAATAGGCTAAGCATGGTGGCTCATGACTGTAATGTCAGAACTTTGGAAGACTGAGGCAGGTGGACCACCTGAGATTAGGAGTTTGAGACCAGCCTGTGCAACGTGGTGAAACCGCATCTCTACTAAAAAAATTAGTTAGTCATGGTGGCAGGCGCCTGTAATTCTAGCTACTTGGGAGGCTGAGGCACGAGAATCACTTGAACTTGGGAAGTGGAAGTTGCAGTGGGCCGAGATTGTGACACTGCACTCCAGCCTGGGTGACAGAGCAAGATTCCATCTCAAAAAAAAAAAAAAAGACATAATAGTCTAGTGGAATAGAACTTAGAGCCCAGAAATAAACTCATGTATCTATGGGCAATTGAATTTTGATAAGAGTAGCAATCTCATCAATGAGAACAGAATAGTTTCTTAAACAAATAGTATTGGTATAATTAGATTTCAAAATGCAAAATAATGAAGTTGGACTTCTATTTCCATATACAAATATACTCCACCATGTAGAAAAAAACAACAAAAAATGTATCAGTGACCTAAGACTAAGTGCTAAAGCCTTCAAAAGAAAATGTAGCGATAGATCTTCATGGCTGTGTAATTGGCAAGGAATTCTTAGTTAGAACACCAAAAGTATGAGCAACAAAACTAAGGTGGATAAATTAGTTTTCATCAAAATTAGAAACTTTTGTTCACCAAAGGGATATTATCAATAAAGTAAAATGACAAACTACACAATGAAAGATAATATTTTCGCATCATATATCTGATAAGGTTTTTTAAGGAAAAAATTATTTATGACACTCTTCAAGGAGGAATGCAGACTTTATTCAAGGGTGCGATGGAGGTAAGTAAGTGCAGGGAGCCCTGCCATGGGGTCTTGCAATGGGAGAGACAGACTGGACTCAATTCTGACTCCAGCAAAGACAAGTGGGAATTTATAGCCAAGGAGCAGGGTGGAGGCCAGTGGGTAGAAAATGATTGAGCGGAAGTATCAAGTATAAGGGGCTTCTGGTTAAACTGATGTAGCAGAATTTTTTTTTTTTCTCAAACTAGATTCTATAAGGACAGAGAGGGAGCACAAGGTCAGCCTTAGTCCGAAAGGACTTAGGAACCTGACTAAACTTTTGGTCAAAGGAGAAAATTTTTGTCAGGGTTTACTATTCAGAATTTATAAAGAACTCTGACAACAACAGTACCAACAAGCACAGTTTTTTTTAACTTTGGAAAAATGAGTAAAGGATTTTGATAGTTTTCCAAAGAAGATACATGAATGACCAATAAACATACACAAAAAAGATGCTCAACATCATTAGTCATTAAGAAATTGCATATCAAAACCACTTCTCACCCACTAGGATGGCTATGACATAAAAAAAAAAAAAAAAAAGAAAATAACAAGTGCTGGTGAATACACGGAGAAATTGGAGCCCTTGCCCGTTGATGGTAGGAATGTAGAATGGTGAAGCCTCTGTGGATATTTGGTGGTTCCTCAAAAGTTAAACATAGAATTGCTCTATGACTCAGCGATTCTGCTCCAAGATATATTCCCTAAAGAAATAAAAACAGAAACTCAGAACCCTGTACCCCAATTTTCCCCTCCCCTCCCCCCTCTCTCCTCTCCTTTCTTCTTTCTTTTTTTTTTTTTTTTTTTCTTTTTAGATGGAGTTTTGCTCTTGTTGCCGAAGCTGGAGTACAATGGTGTGATCTCAGCTCACTGCAACCTCCACCTCCTGGGTTCAAGCTATTCTCCTGCCTCAGCCTCTTGAGAAGCTGGTATTACAGGCATGCACCACCACCCCCTGCTAATTTTGTATTTTTAGTAGAGACTAGGTTTCTCTATGTTGGTCAGGCTGGTCTTGAACTCCCAACCTCAGCTGATCTGCTCACCTCAAGCTCCCGAAATGATGGGATTACAGGCGTGAGCCACCATGCCCAGCCTATACCCCAGTTTTCATTGTATTACCACTCAGAATAGGCAAAAAAGGTGGAAATGACCCAAGTGTCCATCAACAGATGAATGTATAAGCTAAGTAGGTTATCTACTTAGAATATTATTTATTCATAAAAAGGAATAAAGTTCTGATACATGTTACAATACAGATGAACCTTGAAAACATGCTAAGCAAATAAGTCAGATGCATAAGGACACATATTATAAGATGACTCCACTTATATGAAATACCTTGAATAGGTAAATTCATGGGAACAGAAAGTAGATTAGAGGTACAGAAAGTAGGTTAGAGATTACCAGAGGGAGAATGGAGAGTTATTACTTCACATTTAAAAAGTTTCTTTTGGGGGGTAATAAAAAGTTTTAGAAATATAGACCGGGCAAGGCGGCTTACTCCTGTAATACCAGCACTTTGGGAGGCCTAGGCAGGTGGGTCACTTGAGGTCAGGAGTTAGAGACCAGCCTGGCCAACATGGTGAAACCTCATATTCATTAAAAACACAAAAATTATCCAGGGGTGATAGTATGTACCTGTAATCCCAGCTACTCAGGAGGCTGAAACAGGAGAATTGCTTGAACCAGGGAGGCAGAGGTTGCAGTGAGCCAAGATCATGCCTCTGCACTCCAGCTTGGATGATGGAGTGAGATTCCATCTCAAAAAAAAAAAAGAAATATAAATGTTAATGTTAACATTGTGCATGTAATTAATGCCACCAAATTGTAAAATTAACAATAGTTAAAATGGTAAATATTACATTATATGTATTTTACCACAATTAGTAAGATTTAAACAGTTAAAAAAAATTTCTGTCCTGAGTACTGCTGGCTGCTTCTCCAGCATACAGTCCATCATTCTTTCCCAGAACATTTCTGTTTGGTTCAGGAACGTAACCCTCCTGAGTGTATTCTGTAAACAGTACACACGGCTGGACCCAGGTAAAGAGCTGTGCAATCATAATTGTCCGATCCCTTGCCTGTGACTGGCTTAAAAAGCCAGGCTAAAGCCAATCAATGCACAGGATGTGCTGTGGTCTGTTATTGGTCCAGGAGTTGGTCACAAAGCCGAAGTAGCCCAGTGAGACTAAAAGGAAAAATGTTTGTTGCTAAAGGTTCATTTCTTCTCCTCTGTCCTCCTGATGAACACTAGAAGGGGCATATTTCCTGACTAAATGGTTCCTAACGGATATACACCCAGGGGTCGGGGCCGGGTAGTCCATTGAAGAGTGAATAATCTCATCCCTTCTCTTCCTCTGCTGCCCACTATCAGTATTGAAAAAGCAACCCAGGCATTCCTGGATTTGACATATGGGTTTCTTTATATTCCCTACTCTGCCCAAGCCAGGGGAAGGCTTAACTTGAGGCTTATCTCAGGGAGCTCCCTCTTGCCCTCCATCCCTGAGACTAGGACCTGTTATCTCTCCACCGCTGCTGAAGGTGGGCACCTCCTATCTGGAGCCTGGGGGATTTTTCCCAGCATAGCTTCAAGCCAGCGTCACTGCAAAGTAAGTCACAGGTGCTTTCTGACTTTGGGGAAATCGTCTGCTCATTTTTTACGACATTGAAGAATAAAATGTAGAGGGAGGAAACAAAAGGGTACCAGCTCTGTCGTTCTAATACCCTCATTTCCTAAGTACCACAATATAGGCCTCTGTTGAGGTTCCTGCTGTGTGATTGAATCTTAGTGACTCATTCCCCAGTGGGTCCTTCTATCAGGAGGCGCTGGCAGGGTGTCGGTCTGGGTGTGCTAATTTTCACATTTGTTTGTTTCTTCTTTTGTTCTATTTTTTTGGTGGAGGAAATGGCAAGGGGGCTCACACCTTTTCTGTCTGTCTCAGTACCTCTGAGTTCATTGATGTTCTAGTGAGCAATGGAACTGCCACTTGTTGCTCTTGCCCTGACATCAAGCGGCTTCCGAGAGGAAAGGATGTATTAGCCAATAAGTGATGCAGGGACAGCTGGGTAATCACATGAAAAAAAATTAGAACTAGAACCACAATTTCACCCTACATCAAAATAAATTCCAGATGGATAAGAGTGTTAAAACAGGGAAAAAATAAAACCATGAAATTACATGGAGAAACTGTGCTAATTCACTTGAACATTCTGGCAAAATGGACAGAGTTTTTGAAGGTTAGAAAGTGTTATAATTGGGGGAAGAAGAAATAGAGAACTCTAACATTCCAGTAGACACGAAATAAATAGAAAGGATAGTCTAATCTTTCTCCTCCACCAAAAAAGACCCCAATCCCAATAATCTGTGAGTTCTACTAAATTATCAATTTAGTAGAATTCTTATCTTATTCTAGTTATTCCAGGAAGCAGAAAAGAATATCAAATTGCCCACCTCGTAGTTTCACCACTATTCCAAAACTGTGTAAGAATAGAACAAGAAAATCATAGGCTCTTTTCACCTTTTAGAATAGAGATAAAAATAATAACTGAATGCAACAAGCATTAACAAGTTCATTTAACATGCTCAAAGAAGATTTATGTCAAGAGGATAGGGATATATCAACAGTAAAAAAAACTCAATAAAATTATATCAATATATGCAGAATGAAATGGGTAAAGTTCAATGCCTCATTATTTTCTAATTAAAAATGTATCGATGAGTAATATGCTTAACAGAAACATGTACAAATCCTAAGCGTAGAGCTTAATTAGTTCTCGTAAACTGGAACCATGCAGGCACCCATCCCCCATAACCCTAAATGTAACCCTGTGCCCTCTCTAGTCACCAACCCTCATCCCTAAGAAGGGCAGCCACTATCTTGATTGCAAATCAGCAGAGCAAAGGTATGTTATTCAATAAGTGGTATTGGGACAATTGAGTAGCCATGCGAAAACAAAATGAAGTTGACATCATAGATTGGTTTAGTCTGTCTGCACTTTATATAAACAGAGTCAGACCCTATGCCCCCTCTGTGCTTGGCTTCTTCCATGCAACATTACATGCATCAGAGTCATCCACATTGTTGGCAGTTTACTTTGTCCATTCTTATTGCAGGGTGGTATTCCACTCTGTGAGTACAAGGCCTTTCACGTACCCATCTGCACAATTTGATGAACATGTGGGTTGTTTTCAGTGTGGGACTATTAAGGAAAATGCTGCTATGAATATTTCTGTACGTGTTTGTTGGTAAGCTTACGTATGCATTCTGCTGTCTTCACCTAGGGGTGGAACTATGGTCATAGGGGACATATAGATTTGGCTTTTATACACGCTTCCAAGCAGTTATCTAAAGTGACTGTCCTAAGTCAGAAATAAGGATGTGAAGCAGACCTGGAGAAAGGCATTCACATACATGAGATTTATTAAGGGTGTGCCTTCAGGAAATGGGTAAGGTAGTGGAGAAGCAGGACAGACCAAGGGAAGAATCTAAGTAAAGGTGTGATTTAAGGCAGAGTCCCATGGAGGAGAGAACTGTAAATTCCACAAGAGAACTTGGGAATGTAAATTATGCCTCTGAATTGTCCAGCTGAGGCAACGTTGCTGGGCTACCATACCCTTTCCCCTGCCAGTCCCTGGTGGAGGGCTGCCCACCATGGGGTGTATTCTTGTGCATTGTTGGTTTCCTGCTTGTGTGTCCAAAGCAGTCTAAATTGCATGAGGCCCATCCTTTGAAAAAGAGTTGCTTGTGTGGGAAGCGGGAGGTAAGAGCACCGTGAAGCTGGGGAGAGGCATGCTGTGGAAAAGGGTTGAGGGTTCTGGGTGAGAAATGCTGCGGATGGAGGGCTTTTGTCTCTCACCATTCATATGTTGAAAACCTACCTTCCAACGTGATGATATTAAGTAAGAGGTGGGATCTTTGGGAGGTAATAAAAATTAGATGAGGTCATGAGGGTGGAGTCCCTTGAATGCAATTAGTGCCCTTCTAGGAGTCCCTAGAGTGTTTGCTTCCTCTCTCTGCCATGAGAGGACACAGCAAGAAGGCCTCCTATGTACCAAGAAGCAGGTTCTCAACAGGCACCACCTTAGTCTTGGGTTTCTAGCCTCCAAGACTGTAAGAAATAAATGTTTGTTGTTTAAGTCACCCAGTTGTGGTATTTTGTTACAGTAGCCAGAGCTGACAAAGAAAGAACTGACTGTGTGTGCCCAGTAGTTGTGCCAATGCACACCCCGGCAGCCATTGTTCCCTTCCTTATCTACACTTGATGTGCCAGTCAGTCTTTTTCAATGTGGCCATTCTGGGGGTTCAACACCATTTAGCTATGCAAAACATTTCAACAAAGTAGGACTAGGAAGAGACTTCCTAAACTTGATGGAACTTACAAATCAGAAACCTACACAAACATCATACTCAATGCAGAGATTTTTGATGCATTACTTTTAGAATTAAGAAAAAATTAAATATGACCTCTTTTGTTGCCAGATTTTACAAGGCCTTAAAGGTTCTGGAAAATAGACAAGAAAAGGTACCAAGATGATAACATTTGGAAAGAGGAGGTACAACTCTATTTAGAGATGATTTTCTACACAGATATCACAGAAAATACTTAAATCTAATAAGTACAGTCATTGAACTTGCTAGATACCAGGTTAATTTACAATAATCAATAGCATTTATCCACAACATCAATAACCATCTTCAAATACAACAGAAAAATAGATACACCATAGTTATAAAGACTACAAAGTACCTAGAAATTAACAGAGGTTCAACAAAATATTAATGGAGATAATTTGTAATGCTTAGAGGACACAAAAAATCTGAGTAAATACTCATGATTTAATAAGTTAACTTCACAAAGATGTTAATATTCTCTCTATTAATCTATTGACCCAATACAATCCCAATATAAATTCTAGGTTGATAGCCTAAGGATTCCAACAGAATTATGTTTATATTTATATTTATATTTATATTTAAATTTATAAATAGTTAAAATGGCCAGGCATGGTGGCTCATACCTGTAATCCCAGCACTTTGGGAGGCTGAGGCGGGCAGATCACAAGGTCAGGAGATTGAGACCATCCTGGCCAACATAGTGAAACCCCATCTCTACTAAAATACAAAAAAAAAAAAAAGTTAGCCGTGTGTCATGGTGAGTGCCTGCAGTCCCAGCTACTCTGGAGGCTGAGGCAGGGGAGTCACTTGAACCCGGAAGGCAGAGGTTGCAGTGAGCCGAGATTGCGCCACTGCACTCCAGCCTGGTGACAGAGCGAGATTCCGTCTCAAAAATAAATAAATAATAAATAAATAAATAAATAAATAGTTAAGATGATATTGAGAAAGAAGAGCCAGGAGGGAGGACTTGCTCTACCATATACAAAGAAGCACTGCAATGTTATGGTGGCACCTGCACAAAAACAGGCAAACAGACCCATGGAACAGAGTAGAAATGGCTTAGGGGCCAGGCACGGTGGCTCATGCCTGTAATCCCAGCGCTGTGGGAGACTGAGGTGGGTGGATCACCTGAGGTCAGGAATTCCAGACCAACCTGGCCAACATGGTGAAACCCCATTTCTACTAAAATTACAAAAATTAGCTGAGTGTGGTGGTGTGTGCCTGTAATCCCAGCTACTCGGGAGGCTGAGGCGGAGAATCACTTGAACCCTGGAGGCGGAGGTTACAGTGAGCCAAGATCACGCCACTGCACTCTAGCCTGGGTGACAGAGTGAGACTCAGTCTCAAAAAAAAAGAAAAAAAAAGAAAAGAAATGGCTCAGGAGCAAACCCATGCCTATGTGATACTTGATGAAAGATATATGTATACATCAACAAGTAGATAGGATAGAGGAAACTGGCTACCTGCCTTGCCCCATATGCAAATGGGAATCTAATTGCATTAAAAACCTAAAAGAGAAAAGTAAAACTATGAAGCTAACAGAAGAAATAACAGGAGAATAAGGATGACTAACGGGGTAGGAAACAAAATCCTAAAAATGAACAATCTGTTCACAGTCAATGATATACAAATGCCTCCTAAACTTAAAAAAAGACTTTTAACTTCACTCATGTTGAAAGAAAATCAAATTAAAATTAAAATGAATACTTTTTTCCCCCTTACCTAACAGATTGGCAAAAACGCCAAAGTTCAATAAGGGTTAAGTTGCAGGCAAGAGAATCTATCTAGCTGGGCTAAGCACAGATATTTCTAATCCAGGGAATTAGGTGCTTACAGCTTGGGCTAGGCCCAGTGACTCACACCTGTAATCCTAGCACTTGGGAGACTGCAGTGGGAGGATCGCTTGAGCCCAGGAGTTCAAGACCAGCCTGGGCAACATAGCGACACTTCATCTCTACAAAAAAATTAAAAAATTAGCTAGGAGTGGTAGTGCAAACCTGTAGTCCCAGCTGTGTGGGGGGCTGAGGTGGGAGGATTGCTTGAGCCAGGGAAGTCCAAGCCATAGTGAGCTGTGACTGTGATAGGGAAAGGCTGGGAAGGGAACTGCTTGGTCCCTTTAAATGATATGGAAGTGGGGAAGGGAAGTGCTGGGTAGGGTAGGGTATGGTCCCTGGCTAGGGCTCCACTCCCAGGGACCTGGTGAGGACAGGCATTTTTGTTTTCCTGCCCAAATATTTCATTTCCCAAGACCTCTGCTGGTCTGCCATGCCCCCGTCCTGTGTCTATAAAACCTCAAGACCCTAGGAAAGCAGAGACAGAAGCAGTTGGAAGTCGAGAGGAGCACATCAGCGGAGGAACACATGGGCAGCTGAGCGAGTGGCTGGATGGGACGTGGAGAGTAAATGTGCACTGGCATAGGAGCACACCGGCAAGCTGGCAGGCCACTGACTGGCTGAATGGTGTGGAGTTTGGCCCAGGAGGTTGGAGGAGACCCTGACTCCAGGGGAAAGCCTTCCCACTCCATCCCCTTCTGGCTTCCCCTATCTTCTGCTTCCACTCAGTAAAACCTTGCACTCATTCTCTAAGTCCACATGTGATCCAATTTTTCTGGTATACCAAGGCAATAACCACAGAATACAGAAAGCCCTCTTGTCCTTGCCATAATGCAGGTGTCTAATTGCGCTGGTTAACACAGGCCGCCTATAGATGGCAAAACTAAAAGAGCACTCTGTAACACACGCCTACTGGGCCTTCAGCTGTAAACATTCACCCCTGCCGTGGGATCTGGTATCAGAGCTCCATAACCTGCCTGTCTGTATGCTCCCCTGGAGGTCTGAGCAGCCAGCGGGACACTGACAGAGCAAGCCACACCCCCATCACACGCCATGCCACAGGGACAAGGGAAGTTTTCTCATTTCAATTGTGCCACTACACTTCATTATGGGCAACGGATCCTGCCTCAACAAAACAAAACCTAAAAACCAGAATAGTGGATAGGGCCGTGGGAGAAGCATCTCTATGTTTCCCAGGAAAAATGTTCAGCCCCTAGAATCACTGTGCCGAGATGAAGAAGTCTGTGGCTATCACTGCAAAACAACATGGAAACCTGCCACTTTCCTTTCCTGTTGTTGGACCAGGAAACCACTGAGTGAATTAAGAAGCTGCCACTTCAGTGACTGGCCTTAGCACTCCAGCCAGTCTCTCTGACGGGCTTTGCCCCTCTTCTCATGGGATTCAGGTCTTAACCAAAGTCTGTGGCAGGGTGTCTAATCTGTGGAACTTAAACCATGTCTGGAGCCCTTGCTGCGAAGGCATCTGGATGGTGCTGGTTTTGATTTTCTAGCCTTGGTGGACTAGAAGGGAGTGGAGTGGAGGCCGAACAAGCCCGTCGATGGGCCTGCCATTGCAGTGGGTGGACAGCAGGCCTCTCCTGCACCACTGGCAAAGTGCGCCGGTGCTGGTTTGCATGTCAGTGGTTGGCCCTGGGGCTGGATATTTGTGAAAGGGTCAGTGTGTGTGTCTTTTGATCACTCTTACAAATGTAGTGCTTTACCTTTCTTTGAATATAAATGTGTTGGTGGAGATCTGCCAAAATGCCCTTCTCTTTCCCGGAGACCTTGTACTTGCTTCTAAGCCTAGAGAGATATAGAGGTAATTTTATGATCACAGAAATAGCCAAGCTGATCCCCACTTCACAGAACCACACTCCTTATACCTTCTATCCCGTCTTTATGAAAGAAAATGGCAAAGGTGAAGAAATCCCTGGCTTGAGGATCAAGAGTCCTGACTTCTAGTCCAGGTCCTGCGGTATTTCCCCAGGGCAAGGACTAACTTTCCCTTCCAGGCCTCCACAAGGCTACTGTTTTCCCTACGTTTTAGAGACGCACAGTGGGCAGACTCATAGGGATGTTGGAAATAGATGTTGAAAATAGATACTCGGTGCCGCAAAGGAAAATTAGCACTGAGACAAAGGATCTTTTAGCAATGCAATGTTTACTTCCTGGGCTGCAGGAAGGGTACTCTCACTAGCCATCTTGCCATGAGAGTACAGTGAATAAAGGAACACAGTCTAATTTATTCCGTATACATTTGGGGTCATCCTTACTGTTGTGTCTGATCTCCACTGGCTGGAGCCAGACCTCACAGTCTAAACTAAAACCCAATTGGCCAACAACTTAAAACTTCTCTAAACCGGTAAAAGCAATGGAGGGCTGGGATGTGCCTGTGAGCACATCCAGCACAGACCTCTTGGTTAAAGTACAAGGACATAGAATGTACTACGTGCCTGCAAGCACGGCATGTCTAACAGCTACATAGGATAGGGCTTAACAAAGAGCTACTAGCACACTTATTCTTTAACAAGAAAAGAAACTTTAAAAAGGAACTTTTCTACTTCCCACAGGGAACTGCATTAAATGAAATGCAAAAGCAGAATTGCTCTGGTGGGGTTGAGGGGAGCCAGGTGTGTGGAGGGGAGCCCTGCCTTCTGCCTCTTTTCGCTTCTGTGGCTCTCTGGAAGCAGCTCTGTAGAGCATGGCTTGCAGATCACAGGACCAGGATCTTTCCAAGGTGCCTTTCAGCCTTAGGTGATTTGCACTAAGAATCCAAAGGCCGACTCCTTCAGAGGCAGGAAACGACCACTAGCCAAATACGCCAAATAGTCTCACACAGGTGGTGGGTAGGAATTTGCTGTAAGCCCCCAGGCACAGAAACCGTCATTTTGTTTTATTTCCGTAAATTGAACTAAGCCAGGTTGTTTGAGCTGTGTTTCCTCAGTCATCACTGGAGCTCCCTGCTCCTGCCTAGGAGCTCTTATGAGCATCCCAGACTTGCTGGGGCCAGAACCAGGGCCAGGCAGCTCTCTCAGTAGCCTCCACAGTTAACATTGTGCTTTGATTCCAGCATCCAGAGCTTCGAGGTGCCCCAGTGCGGGGGTCCTGGGCCTCAGTCCACTGCTGCCTCAGGGCTGCATTTCTCAGGGTTCTGGCTCTCTGGAGAGACCACAGCCAAATAGAGCATGAGTCTACCTCTTGTGGAAACCCCCAAACTCTTGGGCGAACACTATCCTGCACTATCAATTGTCCGTTTCCATCCCTTCCATTTCTCCTCCCCCACCTCAGCTTAACTACCTGGTTGAATGGGCCTGGATTTCCCAAATAAGGCAGGAAAGTTTGGGGTGTCTGGACACTCAGTTTGAGATCCTTAAATTTAAAAGCCTTTCATAACCCTTAATGGGAGAGAGGAGACCTTGGAATATCAAGACTTATTTTATAAGGGAGAAAGGAAGGGGGATGCAGGGGACAGTGAGGAGACCCAGGATTTGCACTTTCATTCTTCACAATAGTTCAGAGGACAAAAGCTAACTAAACTCTACTTCTGCCTCTGCTTTTTCTTAAAATTACAGAATACAGCTTAAAGAATAAGATAAAAATCACCTTTAATTTTACCCTCTGAAAATAGCCTACTTGTAAATTTCGATGTGTTTGCTTCCAATTTTTTTTTCCTAAATACATGCTTCTATCAATCATTGAGGTCATGCTTTATATGGTCTCTTTTGCAAACTGTCCTCTGTATTTAAAGTGTATTTTATGCATTTTTTACCTTTTAAAGTTCTTCTTTCACCATTTAGCAAATGTTCATTGAGTTCTTACCATGTAGGCGCTGGGGTTCCATGGAGAGCAGTGTCCTCGCCGTCCATATAGAGGCCTACAGTCTGTTTGCGGATCCTGGGGAGAGTCCGGTGGAGGGTGGGGAGCTGAGAGTCACTGGCATGCAGGTGGGTGTGGGATTCTGAAGCTGGAGTCAGGGCCTCCCCTGAACCGAATGCAAAACTTTGTAAGAAAGTTTTACAAAGAATAGAAAATGCCCATATTTCAAAGGATCTTGGAAAGGTAAAACCACTGAGTGATGTGGTAGTGAAGTTGTGGGTGGGGATACGATGGCCCAGGGAGAAGGAAGAGGGACATACTGGGGACAGGTTGTGGAAAAAGCAATGAAGAAGCAATGGAGAAGGACAGGTGGAAAAGGGAGGAGGAAGAGCATGGCTGCGCCTCAGCCAGTACCAAAAGGGAAACAAGGAAGTGAAGGAATGAAAGAATCTCCAAAAATTCAAACTAAACAAAGGGCAAAAATGTGCTTCAATTCTACCTGTTACTTATGCAAAGAGCATATTTCTCCTCTGGGCATCCTTTGAGCCTTGGGCATCCTCTGAGCCTTGCAGCTCTGCCTAGATACCAATACTATTTGCCCAGAGACCAGCTAATTCAGTTTCTCACTGGACTTGAATAAGAAAGGACAGTGAAAACTCACAGCTTCCATTCAGATCATATACCCAGAGAGTATTTTCCCAGGACCTATGATTTGCAACAGGCACCTGTCAGGATGAATGTATGTTTTCCCATAATATTTTCGTGGCTTTCCAAAAACAGTGCTCCTATAACCATGGACTGCATTTTTAGTTTGGAATTCGTTTTAAACAATAGGACCTAGTGTTCCTTCCGGTCTTTAGTGTCCCATTAAGTAGCTCTCTATTTGTCACACAGATAGTCAATGTACAGTCTCATTTTTCTTTCGAATTTTATGATACTTTTAGGTCACCCTGGGTCAACCTGGGCCTGGAACTGAGCTCTAGCAGGTCCTCAAGACCTGATGGCATTTTTTTTGAACAGGTTGATAAATGCCTGGATTTAAAATGAGCCTTGGGAAAAGATGTACAATAAATACTTAATTCATGTTGGGACCCAGGCATCGAATGTACTGACTCGGACAATGAAATATTTAAATGGCATTCTGTCAAGTTGCTGGTGTGTGTGGATGACATACTTACTAATGTCTATTTTAAAAAAGGCCCCAAACACTTCAAAGTGACTGTTTACCTGAACCTAGAAGAGTGCAGACAGTTGAACAGAACCTTTTCAGGCTTCCAGAAATGTCTCTAAATATGTACTAAAGTGCTGCAGCTCATAATGTTGTTTTAGGGGTGATGGTAGGACTGACAGAGAGGGAAATTTGTGTATGACAGGGAAATCTTGAAATAGTCAAATGGCTCAGATCATTAGTGCTGGAACTTTGAACTGGTTCAAGATTAGCTTTAATTATTAACCTTCTTTAATATTTCAGAATGTCTGTAATAAAAGAGGCATGGTGCATTTAATTTATAGTTATACAGTCAGAGATTGTTCGACCTGAAATGGATATAGATTATCTTGGGAGACTGGAGACTCTCAGGCTTTTATCTTGTCCAGCATACCCCAGAGATGCTGCACCGTTTCTCCTGGTGTTCTCAAACGCAATGATTCTTTGGTTGAAGAGTTAGGGTGATAAATGGGGAAGTGATTGCATAAGAGAAACAAAGTCTCCAGTGTTGTGTTTAGTTTGAAAAATGCCTCGTTTAAGGGATCCTAAATTTTAAAAATCATTCAGGATAAACTCATCTGGTATTTTATTTATTCATGCTTCTTAGTACACGAACAAGCAAGAGGGCAATGACATGATATCTTCATCATTAATCCTTTCCACGAATTCCAAACTTACAGTGTACATCTCACAGGCATCTCAAAATTATTTCGGCACATTTTATTCTTCCCACTCACTGAATTTACTCCTCTCCAAGTCATCACCAGCACAAGAGGGCACACCACAGTCCATATCAAGGACTGGAAGGGTAGTGGTTTATATCGTGTGAAATATCTGGTAACAGCACCAATTGTGATAGTTTGAAAGACAGACAATTCCCCAAAGAACTCCAGTTTAAAGAGAAGAGCTCACAAAACAGAGCTACAGTCGTGTATGTTAGCTGCAGTTGGCTAAAAATAAAAGAGAATAGGAAATTGAGAAATCTGGGGACTTGTACGTCGGAATGCGGCAGCTGCTTTCCAATTTCAAACAGTAAAAATTAATATTGAGAAATGCTTGAGCAAGAAAGGACAGTTAAAACCCAGACTTGCAATGAGTACCAAGACAAGAGCTTGTTCATTGCACTTACTGTTGAAAATTTCTGAATGGATTTAGATGACAACCAATAAACCATTTTCAAAATGGGCCTAGGAGAAAAGATGGAGGGGTCTGGGTAGCTGAAATTAAGGGGCAGGGATGGAGAGAGAGAGAAAGAAAGAAAGAAGGAGGGAGAGAGAGAGGGGAGGCATTTTTCAAGAACTCTGGTGTGGCAATGTTGCAAGGAGCTGGTTAGAATTAAATAGGTAAGAAGCTGCCTAGAGTTTTAAGTTTCTGAGATAGATGTGTTGCCAAAGACTCCAAAAGTCTGGGCCAAAATAGTTTGTAACTGAGACTTAAAATGATCATTGGACCCTAACATTCTACAGGAAGGAGGCGGGATGGTATGCTCAGCCTGAAAAACGTCCTCTTCAGATGCAGCCAAGGAGGAAAGTGGAAGGCCTGGAAGCCCCCCTGGGAAGCCCTGGCTGGAGCCAATTAGCACCTAACTCAGGAACATGCCCCTCCCGGCTGGGGGGTTCTGGGAAGGTGACTCAGTGGGATTTCAGATTCCAGCAGACCATCTCATGGGGCCTTGCGTCTCCCTTTCTCCCTGACATGATGTATTTTGGCTATTCCTGATCCTCCCCTATGTGGGCGTGAGGGGAAGGAAGACAGCTTTGACTGGGGCCATGAGTCTCCAGGGCAGAGGAGCCTGACAGGACTTGTGCGTAAATGGTCTGTGTGGCTGCCTGCCATGGAGACCCCTGCAGGAGCCTGTGCTTTGAGTCTGGTATTCCAGCTAACAGGGCTCTCCGGCATCTAGACACACACAACATGTGTCTCCACGTGGCCACTGAACAAATGAACCAAGGTCTGAGTGAACTAATGAAGTAATGATCCATTTGTTGAAGCCTGTACCAAGTTGCTCCTCGTTTTAGGCCCTGGCAGTCAAAGATGAGAGAGGGAGTCCATGCCTTGACCTGGGTTTCCAAGGAAAGGCTCACAAGAGGGGAGGTAGTGAAGTGGGAAACTCTCTGTGCACAGAAACCCAAAGAGTTGAGTCTGAGCAGGAGGTGTGGCAGCAGGAGTCTGTTTGCCTTGTCCAGGAGAAGCAGCTAAGGGTCTTCATGGGGAGAGGACCTCTCTGTCTTCCGACCAAGTATGGCTCACCTGGGGCTGCTCACACCGGGGGCCTCACACACCAGGGAGTTGCATCAAGGTGACACACACGCCATGGTAACCCACACACACAGAGTGACTCCCACATTGGGGTGACTCCCACACAGGGTGACTCTCACACCAGATGACTCTCCCACACATGATGACCCCCACAGAGGGTGACCCCCCCAGCCCCACAGAGCCCCTCACACTCCAGGTGACTCCTGCTGCCTGATGCCCTGGAATCTGGGCCATGCCCATTTGCATGTGAGGGTGTTGCAGGCCTCACCTGAGGGGCCTTGGGGTGCCGACACGTTGTGATTCAGGGTCACTGTCTCCAAACCACATGCAGCCTGGTGCTCCAGGCTCTGTCCTGGACCTTGAAGAGCAAAAGGCAGCGGGTGGCAGGACTGCCTTCTCCAGGCCGCCCTGAGGGAGGCGATCTTGACTCCCCTGCAAGCTCTGAGAACCGGCAGAGGTGCTGGCCTTGGCGGGCTTGGTGGCCGTCCCATGGCCCCAGCCCTAATGGGTTCTCTTCCTTGTTGTTGGTAGAGATCTGCTCAGAAGGTCCTGACTGGTCACATATCCGCTTTGTAGGCGATGGACGCAGATACGGAAGGAGCAGAGGGGAAAACCTGCCAGGCAAACAGGAGGTGCTCCACCCTCGAGGACGGTAGCACTACAACTGCAGTCCCATCCTCACAGGAAGGGCAAGATGGGACTCGGGGACATTCTCATGTTTTTAAGACCTGGGAGATATGTATTTAAAGACAAACAGAGAAGCATGATCAAGTAGAATGTCCTCTCCAGCAATGCACTCCAAGAAAAGAGGAACATACGCTGTGGGGGTGGAAGAAGAAGACACTGAGATGACAAACAGAAAATACCGATTTTTTAAAAGAATGTAAAAGTGAACTCTTGGTGGAAAAACACACCAAGAAACCTTGGAAAATGCCCCCAGGGCCCAGCAGTCCCTAAAGCGTGATTTAAAAACACTGCGCTCTGAGACTGCCATCTCCACTGCTTCATGTTAAGGAAAGAGTTTGCATTTTGCAAATCATTTTCTCCATCATTTTGTTTTTCCACAGTGATGCGGGGTTGCCCTCATCATGTAATATCTCATAGCAGCTAGTTTCCTTCCATCTTTTTAAACAACGCATTTCCACGAAGCTTGTGGCGTCCTTGGGGATTAATTAGCGACTGCACAAGTTCCATGAGGTGTAGGTGGCCAGCACTTCTTGACAGATGGCAGCTGGAAAAAAAAAATGGGAGATGATTGCAAGGAAGATAATTATGATTTTCTGGATGTGAGAAATGTATGAAATACCTCCGGGGTTGTAGTGCCCATGGAAGTTCTTTATGCCACTGAGCCCGTGGTCAAGCAGCCATTCATATCCCATCTGAACTCTGGTTAGAAATGGGATTTCCCAGTACATCGAAAGCAAAAAAGTATAAAACGTTGATTTATACGCGAAACTCCTGCTCCATAATTATGGTCTAGAATTAATTGAATACCCTGTAGCTTTTTACACTGTATATGCTAATGATGACCAAAAATTGATTCTCTTCTATATTTCCTTATTAACGTATCTTAAAATGACATATTGTGAATAATGACCTCCTGTACTGCTGGACTAGGCAACTTTATAATTTGCAATTCAAGCTGTTTATTCTTTTTAATTTGTTTAGGCAATTTATTTTCACAGGAAGAAAAAAAGAACTAAATTATAGGAACGCACAGTCCCCGTTGGCTGGAAAGTGCTGGGATCTGGAGTGAATAAATATTCCTGAAATAAGATGAACACGACCTTGTGTGGGGAGCGTGGTGAGTGGTCATGCTAGTTTTATTTTATGGACTGTATTGAATTAATTTAGTTATGGGATATCAGTGCTCTGTCTGGTAATTAGCACTGTGGCTGCTTCTCCGCATGCTCCAGTGCTGGGCAGGGCTGTGTAGTTCCATAGGTCACTGTTGCCTTGTCCAGAGGTGGCTGCTGACCCCAGTAGACTGCTCTGCAGCAGGAGGCAGGATGGAGAGTTCTCGTCTTGTACTCTCCCTGTCCCAGCTCCTCTCTTCCCTGAGAGAGCCACACAGAGGCAGGCAGACAGGGGTCCATAGAGTGCCTTACTTCATGCCACATTATAATTTATTGTTATTTTGTTAGATGATCTAGTTAGTAGCTCTGAGCTAGAGGAAAACTTAACTTTTCATGTCTAGCTCAGCAGGAGATCTCTACAGCGAGCTCTGATCACAATCCCAGATCTGTGAATCTCGAGTTGTTCCCCAGGAAAGGAAGTGGGTCTCAGGCCAGCAAACTGTCCCTGTCACCACAGCTACCGCTGAAACCCTGCTCCTCCCTGTACCTGCCACAACTTCAGGATGCTCCCCTCATCTCAGGGACGGTTGCTCCTTTTTTTTTGCTGAGCAACTAGAGATTTTATCAGACAGAAATTCCCTGCCACCCAGAGGTTAACAAACTGACTTGTTTGGATCCTGCTTTGGCTCCTTCCTCTCCCCAGTCCCCTATATCCCTTCCTCTCTTCCGCCTCCCTCCCTCCCTCCCTCCTCTCTTCCTCAGTGGAGATAATTCCTCCACCTTGTAAGATTCCAGCCCTTCCTGCCTCCCTGGGGACTGACGCTATCGACTATTTTTTCTCTCTCCTATACCTCCAGGCCTCTGTGTGTGTTCCTTCCCAGTGCATTTAATGCCACTCAAGTCCTCCAATGCTGAGAAAATTCCACTCAGCATCTTTATCCAGCTATCAGCCTCCTCTCCTCTCACTCTGTTCCACAGATGTGGTGTTTCTCTTACCCGTTGTTTCCCACATCCATTGAAGTTGGTACCTGCCCTCCACAGTCCCGACAAACGTGCTCTAGCTCAGGGCGCCCATGGCCTCCTGACTGTGGAACCGGCCATTCTCAGTCCTTCTCATGTTTTCCTCTTGGAGAGGAGCACAGCACGGTGGTTGAGAGCTTGGGCTCCCAACCTCTCTGTGCCTCATTTTTTAAAAAATCTGTATGAAGAGGATAATAATAGTTTGCTTGAAAGTGCTTGGGATCCTCTGGCATCTCATAAGCGCTCTCTAAGTGCAATTTATTATGACATTTCATCACTCCCCCCTCAGCTCCAGGCTTGTGCGCACAGTTGCCTGCTGGACATGTCCAGATTCCCACCTTAGCCCAGCCACGCTGCACTCATGGCTTCCCCACTCGCCTCCCCTGCAGCCTTCTGCCTCTTCCTCTTCATGAACGGACCTGGCAGACACAAGGCTGCTGAAGCTGGAAGCCTGTGCCTGGATTTGGACTCCACCTCTTCCTTTAGCATCCAGGGCTGGTCAATCACCAAGTCAATTTCTAGAACTTTCTTGATATTTATTCCCTCTTTCTACTTTTCACTGCCTGTACCTTAGGTCACACCGCCACTGCATCCTGATGGGTCATTGATCTGGAATCCGTTTTCTGGAGTGGCCTTTCTGGAAACAGACACACGTAGGAGTTAGTGTGTTGCCTGCACCATCCTTGGCGCCCAGCACCCCTGGAGGCAAGGCCAGGCCCCCTGTGACCTCCTCCCACTGTTTCTCTGGCCCCAGGCCTCTCCAACATCCCTCAAACCTGAAAATACTTTGTCCTTGCAAACGTGACTCAGACCTGGGGTGAAAATGCAGCAGACTCAGTGGGGAACCTTGTTTAGGTAGAATTGGAAATGGCCCCTGCGCTTGCTCCCTTTCGAGACTTCCTGGGCACCCACTCACTATTTCTACACACCAGTGTTGCTCACTGCCACGCTTACACCTAGACCAAGGGAAAGGAGGAAGGGGCATTTAATGGGGGGCAACCACGTTCCCAGCTAAAAGTCAGAGCTCTCTTTCAGAGGTTGAAGGGAAGTGGTTCTTGGAGATACTGGGGACACCACAGCCCATGACGGGTGACATCGGTTCCACATGTGCCACGGCCCTGACGTATGAGTGAAAAGGTGAGCAGTGAGGTGCTCTGGGCCTGGTCACGGTGCTGTTCAGGTGGCTTTGGTGCTTGTCCTCTGGATGGGGCATCAGGACTGGGACCTCTCACTGCAGTCCCTGCATGGATACTCCTAGCCTGGGCTCCAGAGGTTCTCTAGGTCCTCTGAGGTACACGTGTCCCCAGAGACCCTTCTATGACCTCCCTACATGGGATCCACCCTGGCTCATGGGAAGAGCATGGTCTCTAGGAGTTTGTGTTGGCTGAGAGTCAGTCCAGGTAGGGCCACCCTGTGTCTCCTGGGGATACGCACCAAACTCTATGAAGCGTCTTTCATTCGGCTTAAGGGGAAGGTAAGAAAAATACAAGAGCAATTCCAAAACAGTCTTTCTCTAGAGGAGTCTTCTTCCAAATCCCTCTGCTCTGTCTCCTGGGCTTTCCTTATGCACCTCCCCGGAAGTGAGCGATGGGCTTGTTTTTGGGTCACCTTTTCTGAACAAGTGATACACAGAAGGATGGATCGTTAAGCCATGTGGGGGCTGGACTTGTCACAGTCAGGGCAGTCTCTGCAGGACAGTTCTCTGGGTGGCTTGGAACAGCCCAGTTCTTTCTCCTTTCTCACTTACACTTCTCAGGATTAACGGTAGAATGTCCTAAGAATGCAATGTTCTGAGATAAAGAGAAACTGGCTGGAACAGGCCAGCTCAGCTTCTGTCCCCTTAGAAACAGGATTTGCTTCAACATTTCAGCCCAGCAATCATGTTTCCCCTGGGCTATAAAACCCAGGGCGGGCTGCTTTCCAGACTCCCTTATCTGTGGCACAGGCTGGCGCAGAGGCAGACAAGACTCCAACCACCCTGCGCAGCTTCCGGAGCCTTGGAGAACCGGCTTGCCCTGATCCTAGACTTCTGCTGTCCCTTGCAGCCTACTGTGAATAATAAAGTCGCATTGCTTAACTTGTTGTGTGAGTGTTCCGTTTCACTGGACTTATGCAAGTAGTAGAGACTGTAGCCCAAGAGGCAGCGGGCTGAAGTAGTGACCTGTGGAAACAAAGGGGACCTGAGTCTCAGGGCCCCAGGTTCCAGGAAGCAGGTGCTGGTGCCCTCCTTGGTGCAGCCCACACAGGAGCATAAAGGCTGAGGGTAGACCTCGGACTTTCTGAAGGTGTCTTTGTTAGTGGTGGCACACTGTGTGGGCTCAGCCTGGGACAGGACTTGACGCTGATGCCAAGGCAGGAACCGTCTAGCTCAGCATATCCAACAGAAATACAATGCAAGCCATAAATGTAATTTTAAATCTTCCCATAGCCATGTTTAAAAAATAAGAAGAACCAGGTGACATGAATTTTCATAATAGATTCTATTGAACCCAGTATATAAAAATAGGATTGCAACCTAGATATTTTATATCCTTATTTTTTTTTTGCACTAAGTTGTCTAAACCCAGTATTTTACACCCACAGAACATCTCAGCCCAGAGGTGGTGCACTCTGAGGCGCATTGCCACACTGGCCAGTGGCTACTGTATGGACAGCAGGGCCAGCTGTCAGCTACTAGGTTTCTGTTCCTGAGAGAAGCTTCACCCTCCAAGCATCTGTGACCTGGTCTCTAAATGGGAGAGATGCTATTGCCCGCGGGCTCATCGGGAGGAGCGAGGTGGGTAAATGTTGCCTGGTAACATTTCAGATCCTCACGAAGGTTCCTCTTCAACACACTGAGTTCCTACCCTGTGTGCTCCTGCCATTGATCCCGAGAATAGAGGCACACATGGAGAGAATACAGAAACCAAGTGCATTTCTACATATCCATTGCTACATTTTTGAGTGACTCTTCAGTGCTTGGTACTTTTGAACCCTTTTTTGTATTAACTCATTGTTATTACCTTCGTTTTATGCAAGCAGGCAATGACACATGGAGAGGTTTACCAAGTTCCCTGAAGTCGCAGAGCAGGTAAGTGGTGGAGTTGGAATCTGAGTCTTGACAACCTGGCTTCCTCCATACGGTTCTCACGCATTTATTTTTAATCTCATAAAGACAGTCCTCTTTATTTTCAAGGAGAAAAGATTCCCAGCTTTTGGGTCTCTAAAAGCAGCAGAGGCAGGTGGCTGAGACTGTTCCATTAAAGGAAGGTTCCCTGGCTCCTGAGAAGGTCCAGCATCATGCTGTGACTCATAGAGGCCCCTGTGCAGAGATGCCACCTGGGCCAAAGGGTGCCCACGAGCCCCGCGGTCCTGAGGCTCAACCTTACTTCATGCCATTGTCATTTACTAAAGGTAAATTCTGGCTATGCAGTCCCCAAAAAGGGAGGGTTGAGGGCTGGCTGGGAGGGGCTGGATGCATGTGCTGGAGACCCCGGTGGTCCAAGAAGCCAAGGAGCGTTATGAGGGGTGCTGGGCCTCAGTCCCCACACTCAGGTGGGTCACCTCCTGTGCTCAAATCTCACTGGCCTGCAGCAGAGCGAGTGGAGGAGGGACTTTCTGGTCACCCCACATCCAGCTGAAGATGTGGGAAGAGGAGGGAAAGAGGAGGGAGCGAGAGGGCCAGGGATAGAAAGGAGGGAGAGAGAGAGAGAGAGAAAAGCAGCAAGGAGAATGTGAGTGGATCTTTTTTTCCTCTTTGAACGGGGCAATCACCTGAATAACACTTGGACCAGGCAAGGGCAGGAATGGAGGAAAACATTTCTGATGCTCATTCATCCTGAAATACGTGGGTCAGACAGTTGATTCTGTGGATGCTGCGGAATTCATCGCAGATAGAGGCAGGCACAGAGAAATGTTCTGGTGCAGGGAGCCATCAGGATATGTGCACTCTGAGGCTCAGGGATCTGGAGCACTTGTGTGCATGCGTGCGTGAGGTTGCATGTGTGTGTGTGTGCATGTGTGCACGTGTTTGTGTGTGTGCGCATGGATTCTCTTGAGTGACACAATAGCCCATCCCCAGTCTTCTCAAAGCTCATGCAGCCCCTTGAACAGGTGCAGCGGGCACCCAGAACCCAGATGGCATGCTCCTGAGTTAGCCTTGCCTCCTCTGATCCTCTCCTCCTGCAGAACAGGTGATGTGACCCCGACTTTAGAGACGAAGAAACAAAGGCTCAGGGAGATAAAGGAGCTTGTCCAGGGTAACATTTAGTTGGCTGAGGAGCAGGCTTTGAGCCCATATTTTCCTGTAAAGCTCCTGGGTTTCCTACTGCCTCACACTGTCATCCCAAAGCCAAAACAGTTAAAGACTCCAAGCTGTGTTTTTACGTGTAATTATGTACATCTGATGCTGGGCTCCGTGGAAGTGGAGGGACTGGCCTCGGTTTGGTCCTGACTTGGGAGCCCCTCCCATGTAGCTCTGTAGAAGCTGGGGCCAGCATAGGGCAGGGACACAGCTTTTGTGTCCTTGCTGTGCCTGGTAGTTCCCTGACTGTGTGTGACCCAGTGGCCCACGTCAGTGGCGGCCACAGAACAGGCTGTGTTTTATGTCATCCAAGGGCAGCAGGGCGGGCTGGGCTGGGGAGTGGGGTCCCCTGAAGCTGGCAGGTGGCACTGAGACAGCCCCCTCCTGCCAGCCCTCACCAGGCTATTGGCGTAGGAGAGCATGAAGGGCTAATTTCATGGCTGATAAAACTCCCTGTACATGAGACTTCACAGACAAACGAGAGCCCTGATCTTCTCATTTTCACTATGACATTTATTTTCTCCTTAAATTGAGAGAGATATGTGTTCCATCCTTCCTTGGTCCTGGCCCCTGCAATTGTGTGAGGAAGGATCAGTGCTTTTGTGATGAAAGTCAGGACACCCAGAGAAGCGAAGGAGCTGGCTTGAGGCAGCCAGCCTAGAGGCAAGCCAGGAGCAGTCAGGGCTATCTGGGAAGGCTGGTAGGAGGCTCCAGGTAGGTCTGCAGAATGTAGCCATCATCCAGAGCGGGTGAGGCCTGATGGTGCAATGGATTCTCTAAGACCTGACTCAACAGGCCTGTTCCAGGAGGCCTTCCCAAGTACTTGGCTCTTGGCCACCTCCTTTTTCCCCTTAATCTGTATCCAAGGCCACTCTCCTAATGCTTCTGGCTCTCTCCGTAGGCCAAATGCTGTCCTATCAGGGTGATCTCACAGGAGCCCCTCACTGCCTTCTCTCAGATATGAGGTGGCTGAGGCTGAGAGGTCCAGTCCATTGGGTGCAATCTCCCAGCTCATACATTATGCGGCCTCATAGGGTCCTCGGCTTATCCCATCTGACCCAGATCCAGCTCCTCGTCCTGGTCAGGTCACACGACTTAACTTTTCGCATGTGATGATGCTTTACCCTAACATCTTCTTGCATCTAATGTTTCTCCTTAATGATGCTGGAAGCTTCTGGGGAACAGTCACCATATTGTTTTGTCTCCTATGCCTTCCCCCAAGTATGAAACAGACACACACATGCATCCCACAAGCACAAAGAGCCACCCACAGACAAACACATGCATGGTCCACAGAATACGCAATGCACACACAACCACAGGGCCTGCACACACATGCCTGAGTCCACCTGCATGGCTGTGTGTACATGACACCTGCCCACCGAGCACACACAAACAAGCTCACCTACATGTATTTCTTGAGTACACAGGTACGTTGAAGAAAAGCAGTTGTGAAAGGGATTTTGGCAGAAGTCAGGGCTTAAGATTGCCTAGTGTGTCCCAGGCTGAGCCACCTCCAGGTCTTCTCCACCTCTGGGTCTGATTGGCAGGTGTGGTGGGACTAGGCTCTGGTCTGTGCACCAGACAAGGACCAGGAACACTCCCAGCCTCAGTTTCCCCTTCTGTGAAGTGTGGTCAGCCTGCCTTATTCATGGTGGTTGTGAAGATTAAATGAGGGGGCAGATGCCACTTTGCGTGAGTTGACAAGAAATGAGCCTTTCATTCCTCTCTAAACAATAAACCTTAGTATTCAGAACGAAGATGAGGGGGTCCACATGGTGGTCACTTGGTAAAGAAAGATGCCCTTTTTGGCCCCAGACTAGAAAAACATTGGCAGGGGAGGGGACTCAGAGACTTTTGCCAATTAGCAAAAAAAAGAAAAAAAAAATGAAAGTGGCCGGGCTCAGTGGCTCACACCTATAATCCCATCACTTTGGGAGGCTGAGGCAGGTGGATCACGAGGTCAAGAGATCAAGATCATCCTAGTCAACATGGTGAAATCCCATCTCTACTAAAAATACAAAAATTAGCTGGGCATGGTGGCGCACACCTGTAGTCCCAGCTACTCGGGAGGCTGAGGCAGGAGAATTGCTTGAACCCGGGAGCCAGAGGTTGCGGTGAGCTGAGATTGTGTCATTGCACTCCAGCCTGGGTAACAAGAGCGAAACTCCGTCTCAAAAAAAAAAAAACAAAAAACTGAAAGCAATGGTCGCTTATTACATTTTAAAAATCATTTTATAGGTAACATACAATCCACTTTAAACCTTTTGGATAATGCAGAAAAATGCTAAGGAGAATAGTTTTAGGAAGCACCTAGGTTGGTGCACCACGTTGGTGCAGTCATTCATTTACTGACTTGACAACCTTTCCCAGGCACCTCCACCAGAGTGTGTGGTCATTAGTCCTGATTTCTGCCCTTTCACCACTGTGTTTCGTCAGCTCACCCACGTACTCAGGGAGTGCAGCTAGAGGAGCATGTTTGTGTGTGCTCGGTGGGCAGGTGTCATGCAAACAGCCCTGCAGGTGGACTCAGGCATGTACGCGCAGGCCCTGCCCTTGTGTGTTTAATACGTGCATTCTGAGTATGCCATGTTTGTGTTTATCTTTGGGTAGCTCTTTGTGCTACTGCCAGGCCCAGGGTTGGCAGTGAGCGAGACAGGATGGATGCCTGTGACCATGGGATGTAGGTTCTGGTGGGAGGGAAGCATGCCATAGGCAGGTAAACAAATAGTGCCCCACCTCCGAAGCGTTTTCCCCATTGTAACTGCAGGGGGTGAACACGCATTCAGGGAGTGTGATGATTAATTTTATTCATCAACTTGGCTAGGCCACAGGGTGCCCAGATATTTGGCTAAATGTTATTCTGTGTATGTCCCTGTGATGTTTTTGGCTGAGATTAACATTTGAATGGTTACGTGGAGTAAAGCAGATGACCTTCCCAGTGTGGGCCTCATCCAGCCAGTTGAAGGCCTAAACAGCAAAAACAATGAGCAAGACAGAATCTGAGCTCTCTGCCTGATGGTCTTCAAGCTGGAACATCAGTCTTCCGCCTTTGAATGCAGGCTCAGGCCGGAACATGCACCACTGACTCTCCTGGTTCTCAGGCCTTCAGACTGCAGATCCTGGAACTTGTCAACCTCCATAATTGCATGAGCCAGTTCCTTATGTATGTAAACATGTGTGTGTGTATGTATATAGCTATGTATGTATGTATCTATTATCTACATGTCTCCTGTTGGTTCTGTCTCTTTGGAGAATGCTGATTAATCCTGGGAGGAAGCTGTCTTTTTATGGAAAACTCTTTGGGAAGTGGGCAAGGGCATGGGGGGCTGGTTGGCAGGTGCCAAGGCTATGAAAGAGGGCCTGGCTGCCCTCACAGGTTTGAGGACCTGGGAGTGCCTTGCACAACAGCCCTTGACTGACCAGTGTCCAGCCTGGCCACATGTGGCTGTGTTGTATGTGCTGTAAGAGAGCCAAGATGCAGGTCTTTTTTCACAGTTGCTGCATGCAGCAGAGGCGGTGAGGTCTGCATGGCTGCACCTAGTAGAAGCTAACACATGATGCTTCCTCTGAGGTGCAGGTTGGAGGAAAACCCCTCTCAGCTCCACTAAGTGAAATCACTCCACGGGAACATGGGGACTGCTGGTTTGCACCATTCCATGATGGTGCCATGAATGATCCATGTTGGCATCCTGAGGAATAAAGTTCTGGGCATTATTTGGGGCCCTACTCTTGCTTCACCACCACTGGTAGTGAGGAGTGAGTGTACAGATGGGGTCTGTAGGGCTCAGGGCTCTGGAATGTTCAATGCTTCTTTAAATGATGCGGATGTTATAAAACAAAGCAGAGACCTCCAGACCAGGATCCAGAGCATGGGGCATGGCGAAGAAAAGACATCCCAGAGCTGGCTGTATGGCAGTGGGACGTCTCTTGGTCTTGTCCCATCTTCCTCCCTGGAGCTGAGTGGGCAGGCACAGCATATGTGCACCAAGTTCCAACCCACCCATCCTTCCAGCTGCTGTCTCAGTGCCACACACTCAATGGAACTTATGTTCAGGTTACACAAAAATCCCTGCTGTTCTCAGAAAGCACTGTGCTCACTAAGCTCTTGCACCTTTGGCCATGCTGTTCCCTCCACCTGGAGTCCCCTCCCTCCCATCCCCACTGCTTCCCCTGCCCCTTCGCCTCCGCCTTTTCTAATATGCTCAAATTTCACTACATTTAAGGGCTAATGTCCATTTCACGCCCATGAGAAACTGTCAGGAAATTGTCACTGAACCCCCAGACAGCCCTCAGCATCCCCATGGAGCCTTGTATGTATGCTTAGAGCAGCTCTTGTCACTCTGATTTGCAGCTTTGTTTTGCCCTTTTCGGATTTTAAAACTAGACTGTGGATGTTTGGGGACACGGGCTGATGAGGAGCGAGACCCTATACCCAGTGGGAAATGGCCTTCTCCACACAGGAAAGGTGAGAGAATCCACAGCCAGAAGGTTCAGCCCAGCTGACACACCTCCAGCCACGGCAGAGAACACCTTTGCTTTCCTTCCAGATGGCACCTGAGCAAATGGTGCCGCTAGGCAGTTGCTCTGGGATCTTTGGACACCAACACCACCGTGAGGAGCAGCAGAGCACAGGTGCACACACCCCTGGAGCCAGCACCTACTCAAGACCTCTAGAGAGTGGCTATTCTATCTTTCTCTCACTTTGTTCTTGTTCTTCCTTTATCCATTTTCACAGAACACTAGTCATGATCAACTAAATCAATTTCAGGGCCACTAATGGGTGATCTGCACTAACTGGCAGACTGTCCCCATCCCTGCACTCTGTGAATTGGCATCTGTGACGAAGCCACCTCTTCAGAATCTGTGCGTGTGTGTGTGTGCGTGTGTGTGTGTGTGTGCGTGTGTGCATGTGTGTGTTTGGCAGGGGTGTTCCTTTGTGCGTGCATGTGCCTGAACTTGTGTGTACAGGTGTGTAAGCTCAGTGAGTGTGAATTGTGTCAGCTGGTGGATGTGCAGGTTAGTGCTTCCTTTGTAGCAGAATGGATGGATAAACAAATAGTGCTCCACCATGTGTTCATATTCATTCTTCAATCTAGGCACTCATTCAATATTAGTTGAGTCCCTTTTATGTGCCTGGCACTGTGTGGGGTGTTAGGAATTGTGCAGTGCCCAAGACAGACACCTTTGAAAACATCAGGTACCATCTGGGCCACTGTCCCATTCTTGGCTTCTAAATGTGGCTGTCTAGTGAAAGGCTGCTACCTGATGTGGGATCTCCTCTTCACCTCAGCGCCTTGCCGTCCACACTTGGCTTCTGGGGACAGAGGGAGGGCAGTGAGTGGGTGAGGATACCTGCGAGAACTTCCAGTGCCCACCAGCACCTGTCGTCCACCCTGGGGAACTGAGCAACAGAGCCCATCTTGAAAGCTTGGCCCCTGTAAGCCACCACCTGCCCTGAGCCCCTCATTAGGCCCTTCCTCCATAGGTGGGCTCATCCCAGTCCCAACTTATACCACCGGCTCTGAATGCCTGCTCTGCACTCTGCGCCCTTGGGAACTAGACACTATTCCTTCTGCTTGGAGGTCCCTGACCCTCATGGTGCATGGCCAGATACTGCTAATTTTTTAAAACCAGCTTTTCTGGATTCTCCTTTTGGAAAGACTTGCCTTCCCCCTTTGCTCCCCCAGATGGTTCTTCATTGCTGTCTCTGCAGAACACACCTGCTTGGTGCATAGGCTTCGCCTGTAACCATCCTCTGCCCTGGCATCTGAGGCAGGAGCAAACCCGTCTCCTTGTTTACCGCCTGGCACTGAATAGGTGCTCAGCAGAATTATTGAATCAAGTTAATGCCCATCTGAGAGCTCACAATCACAGCAGCAAAGCTGAGATAGTGGGTGGCTCTCAGCAAGTGGTGGGGGGTGGGGACCACAGCTTTAGCAAACTTCAATCATCCCCTGCAAGGAACTGCCGCAGTCTCAGGTTCTCACGGATGCTCCGGTTGGGGTCAGTCAGCCCCAGCGTAAATCCCACCCCCAGCATGCATTCTACTATGGCCTCATGCAAGACATTCAAGTTCCCTGTGCCTCAGTTTTCTTATCTTAAAAACGGAAGTAATAAGACCATCCTCACAGAGTCTCACGGTGCAGGGATGTCTCATGGTGTACGGATATCTCATGGTGCAAGGATATCCTACATGTAATAAGATTTTACAAGCGGATGCACACGGCCCCTGCTACTAAGATGGGTGCACCCGCATTACCACGTCCTCATGTGTCCAGCAGCCTTCTCTTGTCACCTATGTCCACCTCTCGCCGCAGACCTTCCCCCACACATACCACTGGCTCACTCTTGGAAGTCTGTTTCTCCTTCGGCAGAAAGGACAAAGCTGATTTAAGCGCAGGCAGCCTGTCAGTGGAGCAGAAGCGGGAAATGAGGATGGAAGCAATTACAAATTAAAACCTGTCACTGGCGCAGTGATTAAAGTCAGCTCCCTTTGAGAGGCCTCTGTGCGGAAGTCCGGTGCCTGCCCTCCGCTCCTGTCCCCTTGGGCATCGCTGCGGAAGAGCGCCCTCCCTCCTTGGCAGGACTCCTTGCAGCGCTTGCTCATTCGGTCATTCATCCATTTGTCCATTCGTTCAACAGAGTCTATGGAGAGGGTAAGGTTGTGCCTGGCAGTGCTCCAGGGCCTAGAGACAGAGTCATCCAAAAGCGAGATTTAGCTTGACTGGTGGTGGTGATGATTAGGTCATTTTGGAGAGCAAGGGAGGGGCTGTGCCATGTCTGTGGAGACTCAGGTGTGGAAGGAGGAAGGGTGGCAGGTGTGAGGCCGGAGGTGGTGAACTGTGGGATGATGGTGAGGAGGAGGAGGGATGGCCAGGAACAGTCTTCCCAGGGCAATGTGTTGGATGGATGGCACGGGGGAATGAAAGAGTGACAGGGAGTAGCCCTCATGGAAGGAAAAGAGTAAAGCAGGACCAGGCAAGGGGCCCCAGACCACAGTGAGACCTGGCGAGTCTCTATCCACACTGTGAGGGTTCCAGAGCAACGGCTGCCTGTCCCGGGCCCTTCCTGTCCTAGCTCCTGCCTGATCCAGGTCTGTACTGGAGACACGATCAGGCCCTCATATCCGTTGCCTATTCAGTTATTGGCCATGGAGGACCCAGGGAAATGTGACTGCCTTGAAAGCTGAGCAGCCTGAGGGAGTCAGCATCGGGGGGTGCCAGGGAACCCACTCCTTGTGCTGCTGAGCAGTGAGTCCTTTCTTGAAGGGGGTCTGATAATGCATCTCAGTATCTGCTGGAGTAAGAAGTGAGATTTGTTGGCCCAAAAAGGAGAAGCACTCCACCCCTACCCCTGCACTTCTAGGCCCCAGAAGGTTCTAAAGATGCATTGGCTTGGCGAACCAGGAGGGTTGGGCAGGACTGCAGCTATTGTGGGCTCCAGCTTTCCAGAGGCTGAAGAGGGACCTCAGGACCTTCACCCACTGTGGGGCCACTGCGGGAGGAGGCGGCTGGGGCTCACAAGCTGGGTCTGGGAGAGTCTTGGCTGCCGGACAGTGGCGTCGGGCAGGGAAGCAGCATTCCAAGGCTCCTGTGGAAGTCAGGGATGGGTGAGGGGACAGGTTTGTATAGGCGGAGACTGCTTGGTGTCTCCCGTGTTGAGACACTTTTGGCTGGTATAGGTGCTACTGTGGAATTTCTATCAACTACATTTTAAACGATGAGAGAGAAAAGGCTTGGTTGAGAGAGAAAAGACTCCCGCACAGAGGCCTCTCAGAGGGAGCCGACTTTAATCACCATGAGAGGGGGCAGGAACTCTGTACCAGTGACAGGTTTAATTTTTATTTTAGACACGGGTGGTACTAGTGGTGGTGGAAAAAAAGGGGCACTTCACCTGTTACTATTCCTGGAAGCAGTTAGCTGGGGAGATGATATAACATGTGTGATGATGAGTTGGGGTGCTCAGACTGAAGGCTGGATTAGAAGAAAACTGACTGAAGGCAGGTGCAGGTCGTCCTATCGGCAAGGGTTGAGTAGCTCCTGTTACACACGCTGCCACAGGTGACTCTGCACACAGTATTGAAAACAACAGGAGGGAGTCACCGGAGAGCAGCCAAAGGCAGGTGGAAACTGGGGCAGGGCTTGGGAAGAAAGAAGGTGCTGGAGGAAGTTTATCCCTTCCCTAGCTTGATGCTGGGAGCAGTGTGTGTCACTGGGACCAGAGAGCCGGGGCAAAAAATAGCCAAGGATTTTGCAGCACTCACCATGGTGGAGATGCCTTTCTCACCGTGAGTCCAGCCAAGCGACTCCCGGCTTGAAAAAAAAATCAATACTTGTAGGAGAAAGTGGGCGCAGAGAGGGTTGAGATATTCACACTGCAGGCCCACAAAGGGACCTGCAGTGCTGAACTTGGAGGGGTGCAGGAGAAGGGAGATAGGCCGTGGCTATCTACTACTTCTAGGGTCGCTGTGAGTGGCAGGAGTGGACTCACCACTTGGTCTTGAGGGTTAAATGGGCTGTCTGAGTTGCTATTACAAGCAGACCGTTCTCAGCTCCACATAAAGCACCACTTGCTTAGAAGGAGTCTTATCTGTTGTACCACTAATGGAAGGAGCTGCTCTCCATCCCCTGAATTCCTGGAGGAATTCGAAGAGAGACCCACTGGCATTTTAGGGAGACTGCTGGGGGCAGCATGGTTGCATCAGGAAATAGAAATCTACATACTGGCAAGGCTGGCTCTGGAGCCAGGTGGCCCTGGGTTCCAGTCCCCATTCGGTGGCAGATAGTTCATCGTTAAAAGAGAAGTTTACTGTCTCAGGACTTGGGTTTTTGGGCCTGGGACACAGGGAATTCACCACGAGGGGCTGAGTGGAGGAGCAGCCTACCAGTTTGCAGAAACAACGCCACCGGCTCCATGCCTCCCAACCTCCTGCCTGGCCACTGCAGGGCCGTCCCAGTCCGCACTCTGGTTCCACGTCCTGCTGGTGAGAAGCATAGCTCAGGGCTTCAGACTGCAGCTCTTGGAACTTGTCAACCTCCATAACTGACAACCTCCGTAACTGACAAGGAACGCTTCCTGGGACTGGTGAGATCGCACAATGAGTGCCTGGTCTGGGAAGAGGCCAGGTCTCCAGCCTCCCAGCCAGCCTGTCTGCCTTACCCAAGAGCTGCTCCTGAGGCCTACCCGAGCAGCTGTCCCACCCAAGGCACCACCACGGTTGGTAAAATGAAGCCGGGTGGTTTGGCATGTCTTCCCCTCCTGTGAGCACATTCAGAAAGGGCAATAACCAGAAAATGGAGGTGACTGATGGTGCCTGCTGGACAGCAGAGATGAAACAGATCTGACTACACAGATAAGGAGAAGAAAATGAGCTCTCGGGGCCTCCTCTCCCCGGCTTTGATCAGCAGAGACATTGTCAGGTCACAACGAAGAAGCCCTTCTGGAATCAGACACTATTTTTATTCTGTTAGAGCCCCTTTAATTGTGCTATATTGAAATCCACAGGCTCCCTGAACAAAGGGAGTGGGGAAGTAGATTGCCAGGACTTGGGGAGGAAGGAGGTCACACTGTTATCACCGGAGGCTGAAGGCATCACCCTGTGCTGCTGCTCTGTGATTACCATCAAAGCTAATTAACACAGCTCCTTGAACCCTTGAACCATGATGTCCCAGGTCAGGCCCAGCCTGGGGGAATCACGGTGAGGCCAGTGGGGGAGGAGGAATGGGCTCCTGTTTAATAATTGGTGTCTCCTCTAGCACCACCCCTAACCCTGTCAGTGTGGGGGTGGGCAAAGCTGCCAGTCCCAATGGCCCTGGCTGGACTCTCCTGGCTGAGGTCCTGTGCCTCTGGCTCTCCCCACCCCTTGCTCTTCTGTCCTGTACTGGGGCCAGGAGTTCTGGAAGTCAGCTCCAGGGCAGGCAGATGGGGCAGGGAGTAGGAGGGAGCTCACTCCAGGGAGCAGCAGCTTCTGTGTTGTCAGGTCACTGGCAAACTGCCCTCTTTACTACATTTATTCCTCAGCTATGTCCTGAGCACCTCTTATGTGCCAAACACTTAGATGCTGGGGATATGCCCATTAGGTGTCCTGATGGTCATAGAGAATAAGACTGGGAGGGAGAGATGCATAGAGGGGGTGATCCTGATGATGATGATGGGGAAGTTCTTCAACAGGGATCCCCAGGAAGAGGTGAAGTGGCTGAACTGACAGGGCTGGTCATGCCCCAATTCAAGGATAAGGAGGGGCAGCCATATGAGTCGGGAAGCGGCTTTCCGGTAGAGGAAAAGTTGATGCAGAGGTATGAAATAAGGGGAGGACCGGGGGTGGTTGACCACACAGAGAAGCTTCACACCAGGGGATGGGCAGATAAGAGAGGGTTTACAGGATTTCATGTCATCCATGAACACAGTCTTATCTGCTGTGTGACTTCTGTTATAAATGACATGTTTGAAAATGGTCACCGGCAAGGCTCATTTACTCTGTGCATGCATTCTTTGAGTCCATTTATTCAGGCTCTGGCGCTCTCGTCGCCACTCCCCTATTATTCCTTCATTCTGAGGTTTATTTACCCATTCCCTTTCCTATCGACTCTTTTGTTCATCAGTTCGCAGTCACGACAATTTATGGAGTTCTTCTTTCTTTCCCGCGGCGCCCTTGCCCAGCGAGGACCGTGCAGAAGCGGGAACCGGACACTGGAGGGCGCCCGCGGCACGCGCATCTCGGCTGGCGCCTCCTGGCTCCGCGGCGCCGGAAAGAACCTCGAATATTCGGGCTTAAAAGGCTCCTAGCCATTCCTTTCCTTCCACTCCTCACAGCACAGATGGGGAAACTGAGGCCTGGAAAATAAGCGTGGCTTGCCCACGGTCACTGGAAGAGTAATGAGTCAAACCAGAGAGGAGGAACGGGAAGCGGGACTTCTGGGCAATGCGGGGTGCCCGGGGCCACCGGAGGAGGCGTGGCGGCCACGTCCCGGAGCCCTGGTACCCGCGGTGGCTGTGCCAGCCGGGTGAGCCCCGCCCCCTCTAGGAAGGCGCAGGACTTGGGGGAAGCCTCCGTGGCCGGCCGGGCCCCCTGCCTAGCCGCAGACCCTGGGGGTGGCGCGGAGGAGGACCCTGGCGCGTAGTGAGGGCTGGAGGGCTCTGTGCCACCCGCATTCCCTGCCCTTCACTTCCTGATCCCTGCGTGGCCCCAGGGTCCACAGCCCTGGAGTTTTCCTCCCGGGTAAACAATGCTGACCCCCCCCCCCACTTAACAGCAGAGGCGCCCAAGAGTTCGGGCGACGTGTCCAAGGCCGAACAGAGGGACAGTAGTGAGCTGCTTCTCAACTTTCCAAGCTGCGCAGCCAGGACGCCGCTGGGGCTGGTGGAGACAGGGCTCAGGGTTAGGGTCCGGGTCCCAGGAAGTCGTGACCAGGGGCGGTGACCACTGTCCTCAGCTTCCTGGCAGGCCTCCCTCCCAGGAATCCCTAAGCCCTAAGGTGCTGGGCTGGGAGAGCAGAGGAGAGGGTGCTGGCTCTGGGACAGATGGCGGGGTCGAGGCGCGAGCCAGGGGAGCTGGCCAAGGCGTCTGGGCGGGGCTGGGGAGGGGCCGGGGTCTGTGAGTGACCCCTTGCCTTCTTTCCCCGCTGTGCAATGGGCCTAGGAGTGCTGCTTTTTCTTCTCCCAATGGCTTTGTCCAGAGTGACCACACTTGGGAATTAATCGCGGCATACCCCCTGTGGTTGTCTCGGGGAAACTCGCAGGGGGCTGGGATGGAGTAGGGTCCTCAGTATGCCTCTCAGGCTGGCTGAACCCAGCGGGGAGCCGTGCCTGGCTTACGGTGGTCGCCAATCCAGCCCTTCTCCTGGCTTCATGTTCTTACCGAGGCCGTGTGCTCCCATCCCCAAAACACCCGCCTGCCCATGGAGACGCCTCCTCTTGCATCCTTCTCTGCTCCTGCAGGACTCCTGGGGACTCCATCCCTCCCTCTTCCCAGCTCTGCCCTGGCTAGGTGGGGCCTCTCCATTCAGTGTTGCCACAGCAGCCTCAAGACTTGCCTCTGTGCCTGAAGCCAGGGCAAAGCAGAAGGGGATCTTGGACACTCATCCTGCCTAAACCTTCTATGGCTCCCCAGTGTCTTCTGGGATCAAGTTAAGCCCCTTAGCATGAATTGCCCCTGAGCAAACCTATGAAGGCTTGAAGTCTTTTTTTTTTTTTCTTCTTTCTTTCTTTTTTCCTTCCTTCCTTCCTTCCTTCCTTCCTTCCTTCCTTCCTTCCTTCCTTCCTCCCTCCCTCCCTCCCTCCCTCCCTCCCTTCCTTTCCCTCTTTCCTTCTTGACAGGGTCTCACTCTTCACCTAGGCTGGAATGCAGTGACTCGATCTGGGCTCACTGCAACTTCCTCCTGGGTTTAAAGGATTCTTTTGCCTTAGCCTGCCTGAGTAGCTGGGATTACAGCTGCACACCACCACACCAGGCTAATACAGGGTTTTGCCATGTTGGCCTGGCTGGTCTCAAACCCCTGGTCTGAAGTGATCCACCTGCCTCGGCGTCCCAAAATGTTGGGATTACAGGCCTGGGCCACCACCCTGGCAGCCCCTATCAAGTCTTTAGTCTCAGCTCTGGACACACAGCTGCTCCCTCTACCCCCTGCCCTACGTCTGCAAAGCACTCACACATGCACACAGCTGTGTCCACAACCATGCATGTGCACATGAGCCATGCCTGCACATGCAATAGACAGACACACAAGTAATCCCATAATTTGCCATTTTCTCTCCCCGGCCTTTTCACTTGCCTTGAACACACCATTCCTTTTTTTGTGCCCAGTATTTTCTCAGGTTTCAGGAACCAACTAAATCATCACTTTTTCCAGGAAGCTGCCTAGACAGCTGGTGTGTGAGGCGCTCTCCCCTGGGTTCCCCTCGTCCCTCTGGTGCAGCACTGACCTGTTCCTGGTCCCCCACAGAAGACGGGGCATGCCCTGAAGGCAGGACAAGGCATGCCTCTTCTTTCTTGCCCTGCAGGAGGCCTGACCCAGAGAGAGGCTTTTGGAGGGTTTGTTAAAATTAATGAATGAGGAAAGCCAGAGTATCCATCAAATGAAAAACTGAACAAATTTGAGTTGGTTGGAGGGATACCCTAGAATGAGGCTAGCTCCAGAATGTGCTGGAAGCTCACAGTGCCTACAGCAGGACAAACAAACCTGCTTCAGTGAGGACAAGCTAGCTCAGGTCATGTCATAGTGACCCAGAGACCAGTGGCTCAAAACATGGGCAGTTTCTCATTTGCACTTCAGGTCATTGTGGTCAGCAGGAACTCTGCTCATCACCGTCACTTGTGTGCAGCTGACAAAGCAGCCCCAAGTCCAGTGCGGCCTGCCTGTGTCACAACAGAGCAGAGTTCCAGAAAGAAACTTGGCATATCCCTTCTGCTCACAGCTCACTGGACAGAGCTAGTAACATAGCCCCACCTGCTCCAAGCACAAGGGGCTTGGAAGTGCCATCTGCCTTGGGCTCAGAAAGGTGGCAGCCCGGAAAAGTGGTCAATGGTACTAATGACAACCACTGTCCATGTGTCACCAGGGAGCCCAGAGAAAGGGGCTTGGAGGATACCTCGAAACTGTATAAGCCATCCTCCTGTAACACTCCTGTTTTCTGTTTGCTCCCTCCCACCCCACTAAGCCACCTACCGCAGCCAACAGAAATACCAAGAATTATAAAGTCAAAAGAGGTCCTGGAATCTAAGACAGACTGATTCCTCTAGGGTGTGTGTGCTTATGTGCAGGGGTGTGTGTGCATGTATGAGTGAGTGTGTGTGAGTGTGTGTGTGTGTGTGTACATGAGTGTGTGCAAGTGAGTGTGTTTGCTGGGAGCAGTGCTGCTGTGTGTAGTGGGTCAAGAGTTCCCCTTGCCAACCACCTTCATTTTGGGGTAGGAGTTTCCTTTGCTTCCTAAAGCATCCTTGTATAACAGTGAGAGCCCAAGTTCTGGTGTTAGAGCTCTCCCTTCTAGACCTGTTAGCTGTGTCCCCCTGGTGAGTCAGTTCCCCTCCTTGAGCCTCAGTTTTCTAGTTAGTCATCAGTCAAGTGGGTAGAGGTGCACGCTACAGCATAGAGGTGCAGGGAGAATGAAAAAGCGTGATGTGCCTAGCACAGACCCTACATATTATCAGGGCACATATATAGCAGCTTTACTGTACGGGAGCTCTCGGGCTGCTGCTGAGGGCTCGGAAATGAGCATGCCCCGATGGACTGGGTGTTTGGAGCTCTTCTGCAGAGGAGAGGCATGCAACAAAGTGGCCTGAAGCCTCCATCTGAATTTCACTGGCCAAATATCGACAAGTCTTCATCCCTTTTCTAGATGTCTGTACTTTGTCCTCAATGTAGAATCAGGGATATTTGGAGGACAAATAAACAAAGGACAGAGGGAGGAGAATTTTCCTCTCCTGTTGCCTGTGAGGGTCCAGGACAGAGGATCTCAGAGTAGGCCTGATGGACTGGCTGATGGATAGGGGCTGGGATTATCCAACAGAAACCTGGAGGAAAATTTTCCCTGCTTGTCCCACTGCAGGGCGGGCCACCACAATTCCACCCCTTTGCTCCCCCAGTTCTGTGGTAAGAATGCCTTCCAGCCTTTCCAGTCCCCCAGGAAGATTAGGGGGCCTCACATTGCACAGCCTCCAGGCAGGCTTTCCGGAGCCCTGTAGCCACGCCCACTTTTGCCTCCTGGAAGTCTCCACACCTGAGAGCACCTGCGTCATGCCAGGCCTTTACATACAGCCTCTCCTTCGTTCCCAGGACAACCAAGGGATGCAAACTTTGATTGGCACAACCAAGCAAAGGAGATACTGACCTCCTTTACAAATGTAGACACTGGGCTCGGCAGGTAAATGCAAGGAGAGCCCCCAGTGACCAAGAAGAGGAGCTGCGATTTTGAACCCAGGTGGTGCTGGATCCAAAGCTCCTGGTTCTACCCTGTCCAACTGAGGCTTCCCAGAACAGCCCTTCACATGAAATCCCATGTGGTATTTCCCATTAGCTAGTTGTTTTGAGGGACAGGCTCAAGGATCTTACACATTTTTTTAAAAAATCACTTCTCAGAGCCTGATATGGTTTGGATATGTGTCCCCGCCCAACTCTCATGCTGAATTGTAATACCTAGTGGTGGAGGTGGGGCCTGGTGGGAGGTGAATTGGATCATGCGGCTGATTTCTTATGAATAGTTTAGCAGCATCCCCCTTGGTACTGTTTTCTTGATAATGAGTGAGTTCTCGTGAGATCTGGTTGTTTAAAAGTGTCTAGCACTTCCCCCAACCCTTGCTCCTGCTCACACTGTGTGAGACACCTGGCTCCCCCTTCTCCTTCTGCCATGATTGTAAGTTTCCTGAAGCCTCCCCAGAAGCAAGCAGAAGCCTCTCTGGTTTCTGTACAGCCTGCAAAACCCGGAGCCAATTAAACCCCGTTTCTTTATAAATTACCCACAAGTATTTCTTTATGGCAACGTGAGAACAGTCTAATACAGAGCCCAGACCCCAGAGTGCTATATTCACTTTCTCTCTCCTACCCCAGAGCCCTCATTGGCTTCTTTCCCCGTGTGATCAACTTAAACTCCTCTGTCTGGTTTCTATAATTTTAATCGTTAAGCCTTCTGATCCCAGAGAGATTCTCATTGCAGTTGCAAGATGTGTGGTTCCGAACAGAAAGCAGTGCTTCATCAGACGGGAACCTCGACGCCGACCCACAGTCAGTCCTACCCTAGGATCAGCTGGAGCTGGTTGCAAGTTTCAGGTGAGTGGTCCCGGTCCTGCAGGGCGTGGCCTCGCTGCGGTGTGGGCGAGGCCTGGCCGCCGTATGGGCGTGGCCTGGCCGCGGTGTGGGCGTGGGCATGCGCCCACGGGACACTGACCCGCAGCCCTTTCCAGAGCGCCTGCGCGGGCCTGGCTCCCAGCAGCCCTGTGGAACGGCCCATTCCGGAAGTAGGCCCCTTTTGAGTCTGTGTTTCTTTCCCTCACGTTGAGTGTCAGATTCCATCCATGCTTTCTGGTCATTGCCCCAGCTCCTCCCTTCCTCAGCGTCCCTACGCTGTGCTCCCCGTGGCCCTCGGTTGCTTCCAGTTTTGCCCTCTTTCCTAACGTCTCTCCACGGCCTCGGCCGACTCACACACCCTCCACCTCCCCGTTGAGGGGCTCATTCTCAATGGGTTTCTTCGTCCATAACTTCTTCACTTAGAAACATTTAAAAGTGCTTCTCATGTGCCACGCCTGGGGTCTTACCTACAGCATGAAGCCCCTGCTCCTACAGCCTGGAACCTTCCGCACCCAGCCGTGTGCTCCAGTCCCAGCTGGAGTCTCGGGCTTCCAGACACCTCTGTACCCCGGCTCCACTGCTCCCCATCACGGAAGTGCCCCCTCCCTCCTGCCATGGGGCTGCTGTCCTCACGGGCACCTGGGGAGAACTGGGGCTTGGTGTCCTTGCCCCACTGCTATCTCCTGGCCCCCCCTCCTGTGCCCTCTAGTCAGACCTCTGCTCCTCCAAGGGCCTTGCTCCACGACCCATGGCCTTTCTGGTGTCCAGGACCTCTGGTGGCCCAACCTGTTCTTTGACACCTGAGACATGCACCTGCCTCCAGATCTGCTTTCCACTTGTTCTTTATGGTGTCAGCTTTTACCCTGATGGCTTACCTAATACACGCTGGCCGCTGGGCTCTGTCTTCCTTGATGTCTTCCCTGGGGACCATCTTTGGGGATTCAGGTCAGCTGGCTCATGCCCCACATCAGTTTGGAACCTTGCTATTACTGGGAACTCTTCATTTCCAAATCCCTCCCTCCACTCTGTGCTTAAAGCTCCCCTCCCCCCACATGGCTGTCCATCTTGGGATCTCAGATCTCATCCCTCTACATCCTCCCAAGGCAGAAGCCCTTTTCTACTTTCTCATTTCTCCTGACCCAGGAGGATGAGACCCTGTCATTCCCCTTATGTTTCTTGTTGTAACTTTTCAGTGCTTGCTTTCCCACACCCTCAACTTCCTCACCCTTTTTTCCCTCCAGCAAGTCCGGTAAAGCCGCATTCCTGGGTGAGCCCTACGTTCACTCTGCTTTCTCCCCACCTGCCTCTGCGTAGCTGAGCACTGCTGGAAAGAGGCACAGAGTGGGAGAATTAACCGACTTTGAGTGGGTCCCACACCATGCCAGCGAGTATGACTGTGGAGGGGACACTGGCTTGGTGTCATTGGTTCCTGTCCTCCCAGCTCTCCAGTTCCTCTTGACTCTGACATACAAGAGGCAAAACAGAGGATGGTAGCAGAGAGTGACAGATTTGTCACACTAGGAAAAACACAGCCCTGTTGAAAAATCATTCAATTAGAAGGCTGTGTTTGCTAAGAAGGCTCAGAGACCCCCAAGAAAGATAACACTGGGAAGACCAGGTCTGGCAGAATTCACAAAAACACAGAGCCAATCCATGAGCAGTAGCCTTGATGCGCAAGCAGTCAGATGCATGCGGAGACCGAGGGACTAAGGGCCTTCATCAGAAGCTACAGGGAGACAAGGTAGAAATCAGTGTGGATGAGATTGTCTTGGGAAAGGCTGAGCAAAGAAAGAGAAAGAGGTCCACAAATTCTCAGTATTGAAAGAGAACGCAGAGGAGGGCAATGAGAGCAGGAGATAAAGGCACCCAAGGAGAGAATGAGGGAACCCAGCAGTTCACCACCCAATAGCCCATATTTCCCAGGCTTCTCAGCACGTAGGAGTAGCAAGTAAGACAGAAGTCATTAGATAGGGTTACTGGGAGAACCTTCTGTCTTTCCCCACTTGCTCCTTGCTGCTACTTGGAACTTGAATGTGATGCCTGGAGTTCCCACAGCCACCTGGGATCATTTGGCTACCAGAGGAGCAAATCCATGTGCTAAGGAGGGCAGAGCAGAAGGGTAGAAGGAGGCTGAGTCCCTAGTGACCTTGGAGCCATCACAGCAGCTTTGGATAGCTCACCCCTAGGACTTTATTTATGTGAGAGAAGGCTAATCCATCTTGTTGGACACTTATTGACAGTTGAGGGCATGGTCCCAGGTAGTGGAGGGTCCCAGGTAGTGGAGGGTCCTATGGTCTAAGCAGGACTTGGTCATTGGGAGGCTATGAGACACCTGGTGAGAGCAGTGGATGGTCGGGTGGAGACAGGATGCAAGGTGTGAGGCTTGAACAGAAAAGGATGGGGTGGGAGCTCATGAGAATTGAGCACTTTTTTATGGATTGTGACTCAGGAGTACAGTGGAGAGATGAGATCAGTGTGATAGGGACAGTGTGAGCCAAATGCATTTCTTTGGCAGATACAGTCTTCCTTGGTGCCAGCATACCTTGGGGCCTAATTATATTGGTGCAGGCAGGTGGAAAGTTGCTCAGCAGCCAGGTCAGGGAGAGGACATGTTTGGCTGAGCTGTATCAGGCTAATTGCTGTAAGGGCTGGTTGGGTTTCATCTTGTTTCTTTCGCCACAATCAGTGGTAGGGGAGGGGCTTCTGGGTGACTTCCACCTTTTTCACTTAACCAAGCTGTATCTCAGGCTCCTCATTTGTGGGCTGGGGGTGCACCTTCCCACTGCAGGTAGGTGCTGTGAGGCTAACTCCAGATGATGCTCATGACATGTTCATCTCTGCGCCTGGTGTCTTCTCCATCCCTGACCTGACTCTAAGTGATCATGTTTCCAACAGACGAAAGGCTTCATGGAGAATGGTGGCACCTACAAAGTATGTAGGATTTGGGGACAGCCTGACCCTTCCCTTGGCCCTACCTCTTCTGTTTACTTTTCTAGGGACCTTGGGCCAATTCTTCCACCCTCTGGCCTTGGCTTCCCATCTGTAAAACAGAAGCAACACCTCAAATTAGCTGTGCAGGGGTTAAAAGAGGTGATGGAGGTCACATGACAGCTTGAATGTCTTACACTGGAAACTTGTATAGTGAGGAAGGAGAGCTGCCATGCAGGGCTGTTCCACCGCCCTCGCCTCTCCTAGAGACACAGCTTCCTCTTGACTTCACTGAACCCCTGACATATGCCTGCTGGGGTGCAATGAAGCTCTGAAATGGCTGTTGGGAAATGTTTCAAAGGAAATTTGTCTGTTTAATTTATTTTCTAGAAATACCCACGTTCTCGATGTAAATAAGAATTATTATGGAAATGACCAAATCCCCCTTCCTTGGAAGTTTGGTAGAATAAAGACACAGAGAATGAGGTGGAACCAGGCTCTCTTCATCTGGAAAGGCCTGGGGAGCAGGAAGCGGCAGAGATTGACTGCCCAGAAGGTCATGGTGACCATGTCCAGTGTCTAGGGGTGCCAGGCATAGGGTGGGGTCTAGAAGAAACTGACCAGGCCCTTTACGGCCTTCTCCTCTGAAATGATTTGGCTCTGTGGCCCCACCCAGATCTTACCTCGAATCATAATAATCCCCACGTGCCAGGGGTGGGATGAGGTAAAGATAGTTGAATTGTGGGGTTAGTTTCTCCCATACTCTTCTGATGATAGTGAATGAGTTCTCATGAGTTCTGATGATTTTATAAGGGGCTTCCCCCTTCACTTGAAACTCATTCTGTCTCCTGCTGCCCTGTGAACAGGTGCCTTCCACCATTATTGTAAGTTTCTTGAGGGCTCTCCAGCCATGCAGAACTATGAGTCAATTAAATCTTGTTTGTTTATAAATTACCCAGTCTTGGGTATTTATTCATAGCAGTGTGAAAACAGACTAATACAACTTCCTTCAGAACAAAAGGGCTTGGTAAGGGGGTGGGCAGGGAGGTTCCCAGCAGTACTGTGCTCACAGCATCGTGCTGAGTGTGTGCCCTCTATCTGAGCCTCCACAACCCAGAGAGGAGTGTGGTCAGAAGCAAACCCAGGTTTCACCAAGTGAAGCTCTGTAAGGAGACAGAGCAAATTTCCAGATGGGCCAGGGTCTGAGCCCACTCATGACTCTAGGTCTCTGCGTATTTCCTCTGAGTCTTCCCACACATTACTGTTTCGGAGAAAACACTCTGGGGCCTCCTGTGCTACTGCCCCTGGGGAGGGGGCTTCCTTAGCAGGTGGGCATGGGGCTGCTGCAGTCCCTGTTTATAAAAGAAGGCACCAATCATTGAGATGAAAGAGTGAGAGAGGAAAGGGGAGAGAAAGGAGAGAGAGAAACACACAACACTAAGCAATGCAGGAGCAGCAACTGCTGCAAAGCGAAATGTTTTCACTTAATTTTCCATGCAGTAGTCATTCAGCAGTGTGGAGATGATGCCAAAGAAGGTGGGTAATCATGTAAAACCAACATCACAAGATGGGGTGAAACGACTGGTTCCTGCTGTCTCTTAATGTTAGATGTTGAGCACTTGGGCCAGTTGACTCAAACGTGATTTCAGTCTTAAGTGTCCAGCAGATTCCACCTGGGTAGAAGCTGCTGGCTCTAGGTCCTGCTATCAGGGCCTGTTCCTGGCACATGCGCTAGGGGTGGGGTGCTCACTGACACCATGCTGGCTTGCTGTGTCCCCCTCTGGGGTAGGACGCAGACCTAGGATCCTGATGTGGTGCACAGCGCTGAGCACGGCGCCTAGACTCGCTCCCAAGGCCATCAAATCAGAGCGCCCAGAGCTGTGGGGGGCTGAGCTCTGCCGAGTCCACGGATCCACATCAGGGAGGCCAGCAAAGCCTAGAGGATCCTGCAGAGGGGAGAAGTGGTGGGCAGGGGAGGTAGGAGGAGATTTTCCAGAAAATTAAAGCTTATTCCTCTCCTCACAGAGATAGATGCATCTCTGTGTGTGTGTGTGTGTGTGTGTGTGGTTGTGCTGTCTGTAGTCATATACATTGTATCCAAGGGCTGGTGATATTTTGATATAGTCACAAACAGTGTGGATTTTGTTCTTGGTAATTCCTTGTTTAACCCAACTGCTTTTAAACTTAGACTTCTATGCTGAAACATTTTGGACTCTCTCTGGGGGATCAAAGGAAGCAATGCTTGGCTGTGGATTCCTAAGTGTGGAGAAAGAACAGCTACTTCGGGTGGATCGGGAATCTCTGGGTGGAGAAGGGCTTTGCTTCCTTCCTTGGGATTGGAGTGGGAAGGGACTCAGGGAAGCAGCAATTCCTTGAGCCCCTGTCTTCCCACCATCCCTGGGCTGATAGAGTAGAATAGACCCGGCAGTGAGAGGAATGAGGAAACCTTGGAATGTCCCAGACTGGGGCAGGAGAGTATCCCCAGACTTTCAGGCTTTTGAGAGGAGTACTTCTGGTGAGAGAGGACAGTGTCCAGAGGGGAGCCTGGAGCATCTGTAGGACAACGTCCTCTCAGTTGGTGGAGGCCAGAGACAACAGCGGAGCGCTGGTCATCTCAGCAGCTCCCCAGAACCACCATGACCAATGACCAGGCACCCTCCATAGGAAGCCCTTCAGAGTTCAGATACCATCCTGGTGAGAAACTTGGGAAGAAAACTGAACAAACTAGAGGAAAAGAGTATCATGCACATGAAATGCATGTGATTAAATTTTCTGGAATCAGCAGAATTGGGGCTTGAAATGGAAATTATGTTCAATTATAGAAAATATATATATATATATTTTAAAATATACTTTCCATATCTTTTGAGTTACATCCCAGATGTCAGGGTAGTTTTTGGAGATCTAGGTAAACTTGATTTACCCCACCCCTCAGCCTGGCGGCTCAGCAAGCACTATTTGAGCTTCACTGGGTATCTGGAGTTTAGCCTTCACTCTACACTGTATGAGGAAGCATTTCTTTAAATACAAACAGTGCTTGTCATTAGAATTTTTAAAATGCACTTTCTACCTTGTTTTTACACTTACAACCTCACACTGTGAAATAATTTTATATAGAAATATTTTTAAAATGTGCTACCTGCTTCCCAGTTCAGTAAACAGGAGTTGACGCAGCACGACTGACTCCCTGATGCCATGGCCATTGCCAATTGCTTTGTCCCTGTTCTGTGATGCCTGTTCTCTGATGGAACACCTAGCTGCTGCCAGCTGATCGGCTTGGTTAGGAGCAAAGTGAGCACTTGGAAGCCCAGTAGTGGCCTCAGAGCACTTGGGCTCTTCCAGGCCTCCAACTACAAACACATTCCACCACTCCCTCAGACTCCGACCCCCCTGATATCCTTCAGACCCCAGCCTTGGTGGGCATCTGCAGGGCTTGCTGCAGAGCCTGGTGCAATGAGCATGCCACAGATGGCGGCTAGTTTCATTATTATTTACTGCTACCCAGGTCTAGATGAAGGCCGTCAGAGGAACCAAATAAATGAGCTCCTGTCAAGTTTAAAAAGGAGAGAGATTACTAAACCACTACGAGGTAGAAGACATTTTGAGCTATTCTGTTTTACCCAGTATTGATTGATGTTCAGTTATGGAAGATGAGAGTATCAGTGCCATTTACATTTTTCCCCTGTATAACCTCTGAACAACTTCCCATTGTTATTTGTGTTTTATTTTATCTGGACATACAACATCCATATTCTATTATATAAACAGAGTTCCTATATTTGTCTAATGTTATAGATGTAAACAGATTCATTGCTCACCACCATTTTTTAAATCATCATTTCTTCATCCTTAAATTTTTATTTTGATTCCTCTTTTGTCTAGATTGTTTTTTTGCAAAATACTGTTTCAGGGAAAGACTACTGGATTTGGCAACCTCTGAGCTTCTTTTATTCATGCTTGCATAAGTTGACCCATTGCCTAAGTGATATTAAAAGTCATCTTGGTTTCTATGCTTAGATGGTGTCTTGGCAGGATATTATGATCTGCCATTTCCTTCAGGACTTGTAGATGATGCTCCCTTGTCTTTGACATTGCTATAGCTCTGGATTGATTTTATTTTTATCTTTCTAGGTTGTTTATTGTCTGTCAGCATGGCTGAAAATTTATTTCCTTATTCTTTCATTTTAATAGTTATCTAGGATATAAGACATTTCAGTATTATGCACTTTATGTAAAATCAGAATGTGCATTCTTTTAATCTACAGACTATTTTTTTGCTTCAATTTCAGAAACTTAAAAAAAGATATTATCCATTGCAGTTATTAAGGCAGGTTTTCATTCCTATTGTCTGTTTCCCCTTGCAATTATAGTGGTCTTCTTTATCCACAGGAGTTACATTCCAAGATCCCCAGTGGATGCCTGAAACCGAGGATAGTACTAAACCCTGTATATAGTCATCCGTTGATATCCATGGGGGATTGGTTTCAGGATTCCTCTGAATACTGAAATTTGAGGATTCTCAAGCCCCTTAAATAAAATGGCATAGTATTGGCACATAACCTACAAACGTCCTCTCATATACTTTAAGTCACTTCTACATTACTTATGATACCTAATATAACATAAATGCTACTTAAAGAGTTGCTGAACTATATTGTTTAGGGAATAATGACAAGGAAAAAGTATGTACGTGTTCAGTACAGTTGCAACCATCCACTTCGTGTGTGTCAACCAACTGTTGACAGTTCGTTGAATCCACAGATGTGGAACCCATGGATATGGAAGACCAACTGTGCTACGTGTTTTTTCTTTTTTGATCTGATGAATGGGATGGCTACTGAGTAACTAATGGGTGGGTTGCATATACAACACAGATACATCAGACCAAGGAGATGGTTTGTGTCCCGAATGGAATGGAGTGGGTTGGTGGATTCCATTGCTGCTATTCAGAACGGTGTACAATTTAAAATGTATGAACTGATCATTCCTAAAATTTTTAATTTAATGTTTTTAGACTGTAGTTGATTAGAGGTAATGGAAGCAGCAAAGAAAGGAAAACTACTGTATGTCTTTCTCTTTCTTTCCCTTCATCTATGTTCATTATCCAGTCACTTAACCTCACTGAGCCTGCTGCCTCATATAAAATTGGAATAATATGCCTATCTCAGGACTGTTCCTAGGATTAAAAGACTTAATATACGTAAACGTCTTAAAAAACAGTGCTCAGACCAGAGCAAGTCATGGAAAAGTGGTTGTGATTTTATTATTACGGATTTTTAACATTATTATTATCTTCACTATGAAGAGTAATAATAATGTTAAATTGTAAGAGTAATAATAATGTTAAATCAGACTGCCACGTATTAGCTGTGTGACCTTGGGAAGATATGTAACCTCTCTGTATCTTATTTTTCTCCTTTGTGAAGTGCAGATAATACTTGCCCTTACTTAGGATTATTATGAGGATTAATTAAAGTGTTTGAACAGTACTGGCATGCAGTAACTGTGCTGTATGTGTTGTTAAGTAAACACTTCCTGAAGCTTTTCCTGCAGATAAGCAATTATTTTCAGTAGTGTTTATTCTGTTTCTTGCTGTTTCTAGTGTATTGTTACATCTGTAACAATGTTGTTTTGCTATTAATTGCTTCTGTATGTCTATAATCTCTGTTTTCACTTCATTCTGTTTTATCATTCTGTCACTGAGCTCTCTTGTTATTGAAACAGCCATTTAAGTTATACTTTAAAGCAATTGTGGAGGATTTCTTTTCCCTCCTTGAGTGATGTTTTCTTCTAGGTAGGGTTCTTTGTTTTGCATGCTCTTTCCCTTTTCTTCATTGTTACTGTGTGTGTGCATGTGTGTGTGTGTTAGTGTATAACATGCACATCTGTTACTCCTCTGTGTAAGTGAATCTTTTGTTTTCATCTTGGCTCCTGCTCAGGCAGTAGTGTCCAGAGCTTTTGTCTGCTCTGCTCAACACTGTGGTGACTTTCTTCTTTATTTGAGGCCCCTTATTTCCCCACCGACAGCCTGTTTCACTGGGTCACTGCAGCCTGAGAGTATGGCACAGGGATAGATAGGATGCAGGCTCTGAGAGCCCTAGGCTGCGGCTTGCCACAGATGGCTGAAATGTTGACACTGGGAAAAATGGCTGCATGAACCTGTTCCCCATTACTAGAGGTGAGGTTAAGGAAGGGTTAGATCTTTACTCATGTCCCAGTAGCCAGCAACCACTTCCACCTTTTTTCAGTAAGAAAGGAGAAGACCCCCGCTTTTTCAACTCCAGTTTTCTTAACTGTGGGCTTGAGGGTGTTCATGAGAATGCTCAGGTTTTTCAGATTTGCCGGTGTGTTTTTTGGGGTGGGGCAGGTTAACCTCGGTGAGGTGGTGGCTTCCTGGCTGGGTGTTTAGGGCACCTGCTGTGGTCTGCTCTTCCTTTGGTTGCTGCTGGAGAAACTTTTTTGTTGAGGGAGTGGGGCCTTTAATGTACGCTTCCACTCGTTTTTAAAAAATATGGTGAATTGGTTTTCTTTTATTTTTCCCTAACTTTATTAATATATCATTGACAGTTAAATATCGCATGGGTTTAAGTTTTCCAACTTGAGGATCTGATGCACATGTATGCTGGGCTTTCATAGCTGCTGCTTACGTGGTTGGAGACTGAGCACAGAAGCCCTGAGACATAGTTGCTCTCAGCCAGCTTAACGTCTTTTCATTAATCCTTTTCTTTTCTGTCACTGCCTCCCCAGCAGTCTTTAAAAGACTACTACATTACCAAATCTGCGGAGCAAGCCAGAAAAGTGCCTCTGAAACTTGAATAAGGGCTTTACAATGTGGCTAATATCTGCTCTTCCCTTGTTCCCTTGACTGAATGAAGCAACAGTCACCCTGAAACTGGGCTGATTCCAAGGCACTCCCAAGTTTGCAGAGAAGTATAAATTCTTTCAACTGCCTTACAGCCTGGAGGACAGCAAGGGTCAGGTTGGGTAATTTTAATTAGATTCAGTTAGCATGTCTTGAAGCCCATAAATCTAAATGCCAATAAATTAATATATCATTCCGAGAGCCTCCCAGCCACAGCATTAAATCACCTACACAGGGAGTGCCACGTAGAATGGGGCAAACTCCCAAAGTGCAAGCATTTCAATTTCACTGTAGTAATCTGTCATTAATGGGGCCTGCAAATTCCCATGTCCACACGTGTGACCAAGAACAATGGAATTGCTCGCTAAGCATGAACTCGGCCCACTGTGCCCTTGGCTTCTGCGCAGCTATCCATGCCCATAGCCTCCATGATGGAGGCCTAGTCATCCCTCTGCAGGAACCTGGTCTTGCTTTAGGGGCGGGTGCTTCTTTTTGTGTATGACGTTTAGAGTCAGGCTGAGTTAAGGTGCCTCTCGTCTTTACTGTTTGATGTCAGGAAGGATTTCAAACCCCACCTTTTATACTCAGGCTGGTGCAGAGGGCCTTGGGTTTGAGCAGGCTGGGATCAGGGTGAGGCAGGTGAGCTGCCACTTCCAGTTGATGATGGAGTCCTGCTGTGCATATACATTAGGGCTTGATGGACCAGACACCATCCAGTTCATGATCGGGGGCTAAAGTTGCATAGAAACTTGGCCTGTGGTTAAGTATTCAACCTTCACTAAGACTCAGTAGCAGCCAAGAGCTCTTTCTCGAAAGGAGAGTAGTTATCTGCAGAGGGCGGCTCAGTGTTACTCCGGAATCTTGCACTATGATTCACCTGTAGGAGCCTGCTGCAGGCCCCAAACAGTGTCCCTGTCGCTGCCACTTCAAGCTGGATCATTCAGTGGCCCAAGTGGCAATTGAGCGTTCATAGCAGCCTGGACCCATTGCAGGGCCTTCTTTCTTGTTTTATGCCCCATTCAAAATTAACAGCCTTTCAGGATTCTCAGGAAAGAGGCTGGAGTAAAACACTCAAATGAGGAATATGCTGCTGCTAAAATCCAAGTCCTCCACAATCCACTGGGTGCTGTACCTTTTGTTTGCTTGTGGGAGGGGCCAGATACAGCAATGTGTCTTTCACACTAGCAGGGATATCTCAATGTACCCTAGAACACTGGACCCCTACACGTTTTGATGAAGTGGAAGGACCTTGAATTTTTGTGAAATTTATTTCCCCGTTTCTAGAACGTAGATGTTTTACCAGCACGTCTGCAGTAGTTGCTGCGTCTTGCTCATCATCAGCATCATGCCGTCAATTTCATGGACTCGTTTGACAGAGAAAAGTGAGCAAAATCCCTGCAGACTAAACTGTGAGAGAAGGGTAGAGAGTTGCTGTGCTCCTGAGATATGCCCCTGAGATAGGCCTAGGCGACTGAAAGCAGACTGTTTCTGTGGTCTTCACTCACAGGTACAGAGAAAAAAACAAATACCAGATCAATGGCTGCAGAGCAGGTACCAGGGAATGTGTTAATTTGTCTAACAAATGAAGCCACATCTGGAACAGCAGCTACAACTGGAGTTGCCACCTGGTGAAGCTTATGATAATCCGCTGTCATTCTCCAAGATCCATCTGTCTTGTGCACAGGCTGGATGGGCATGCTGAATGGGGATGTGGCGGGAATCACCACCCTTGCATGTTCCAAGTCCTCTCTCCAGGAGTGTGGAATTGCTTTTGGTTTACTATTTTTGTAGATAAAGGCAGTTCTAGCGGCTTCCACTTGGCCTTCCTCACCATCACAGCCCTCACTCCACAGACCAGGGGACTGATGTAGGAAGTCTGCCTGCTGCTGAGTATGTCTGTGGCAATGATGAACTCCAGAACTGAAGAAGTAATCGCAGGATGCATTTGAGGACCCCCAGGAGCCACTGTGAGATGGAGCTGAGCTAAAACTCCACTGACCACAGGCCTCTATAAGGCCCAGTGCTGACTGGTGCATCACAGTGATGTTTGGACTCTCTTGGAATCAATGTTAATTCAGAGCCAGTGTCCAGTAGTTCCCCAGAGCTTTAATTATTTCCTTTCCCCCAGTTCGCAGTCACCCTGGTACATGGCCATAGGCTTCTTTGGGGAAGGCTGGGAGAAAGATTAATAGTGTAAATTTTGGGCAGTATAGTGGGGTCCTTCCTCAAGGGCACCTGCCTCTCCTGCATTCGGGGGCTCTGGATCTGTAACTTGGCTTGTCTGGGAATTGGTTGATTGAGGAGATTTTCTGTTTTGGTAATTCAAGTCAGAATCCTTTCACCGGACCTAGAGTTCTCCTGATGACAGAGATCAAGTAAGAATTTAGTAAGCTGCCCATCAGTTTCTCTTCTAGGGACACTGTGATCAACCAACCAACACCACAGATCTCTGTGCAGTGGGTTCTTCTGACTGCTGCTTTCCTGCTCTGCCCAGTACGGTCCTTAGCCTGCCATAAGGCATTGTCCAGGATCTGGCCACAAACTCTTACTTCAGCCTTAGCTCTCTCCTCTCCCTGTCTTGAACTCTGGGCCCCAACAACACTGGAATGTATATACTCTAGTCTTTCTCTAGTCAGGCCATTTCTCACCCCTAGGCTTTTACTGGGGCTGTCTCTCTTGTACAGAATGTTCCACCCATTCCATATAATCTGACTCTGGGAAAGAGCCTCTATGTCTTCAAGACCTCCCCTATACTTCTCTGTTCCTATTCTTTACCCCAGTGTTTGGCCTTTGTCTGCTTACTTGTCTCTTCCCTCACTGTCTTTGAATTCCTCCAGGAGACGGCTGTGTGGGACTCAGCTTTCTGTCTCCAGTACAGGCATTGGTACTGAGCCAGCATGTGGGGAATGTTCAATGGAAGTGCGATTTTAAACTCTGGTGCTGAAAGCGTCTGAAAAGTGCATTTGATGGCTCTTTGACTCACCTGTCCAGGTGAGAGATACAGACATTCCAGTGCATTCTTGTGGGTTTAGGTGAGATGTAAAAGGTGCATTCTCAAATGTCACTTAACACTCTCCATTTTGCATATCCAGTCAGTGAGGCTGAAGATGCAATATACCCTGAATGATTCTTTTTTTCTTTTTTTTTTTTTTGCTTTTGACAGCCTTTGCTGTCCATCAACATGATTCCCCATAAATTGTTCTAATTTATAAGGTATTTCACACTATGGGAGGCTAGCAGAGGCAGGAGCTTGGTGGGGTGAAGGAGTCAGCTCCTTGGCTTGTAAAGCTGTTTGTGTTTATGTAGAATGTCAGAGAGCGGCTGCTCCCTGGCTGGGACATGGGATCAGCTGGGCAGGAACTTTAATTAAAGGCAAAAAGTTGCCACTCCTGTGCTTTGCAACCTCCCCCAGCTCTGAGTTCTGCTCCGCAGCTTCTGGAAACTCCTGCACCAAGCAGTGAATTATTCAACAGGGCAAGGCAGTAAACAAAGAGGTGGAAGAATTCACTTTAGCCCCAGTATGCAGAGGTGAACAGAGAGATGCCACAGTGGCAAAAAGCATAAACTTAATGCAGAAACAAGATATTTACAATGCAAATGACTTTTTAAGAGGCCATATCAAACCAAAAGCACAAAATCAGCATATTTCTTCTACTACGTTTGTTAGTCTGCTGTTTTATCTATCAGTCCTCATTAGGGGCTGGTAATGTAACATACCTATTTATTTATTTACTTATTTTTTTTAGAGATTTAGTGACTTTTTGTTATTTTTAAGGTTGTGTATTGAATGTCATTTCACAAAAACACACATGGTTTTTATTTATGTGTTGGCTCAGAAATTAAACCTATAAAATATGCTTATCTTATGAAGTTGTTTTCAGTGGTTAACTTTGCAAGTTATATCAAGGTTGTAGAAATCACTTTTCTCAGGCTTTTGGGGGCAAATTGATGTTCTCATTTTAGGTCTTAAAAAGGCAGACAATTTATTTCTAAGATTGCTTCTGTATAGAGATATGTCAGAATATTGAGGGAGGGGTTATTTTTCAAACTACACCTTCTCCCTCCACCTTTCCTCCTGCTCCTAGGGATTTGCAACCATTCTCTCCCACCTACCTGAGCCGTGGTTAGTGTTGAGCCATGATGGGCATGAGTGTTGTTGCTGAATGTAAGGGACAAGAGAGCTACTTGCATCACTGCTTAAAAGAACAGCATGGACAGTTGCACTAGTCCATTCTCACGCTGCTAATAAAGACATACCCGAGACTGGGTAATTTATAAAGGAAAGAGGTTTAATTGACTCACAGTTCTGCAGGGTTGGGGAGGCCTCAGGAAACTTACAATCATGGCAGAAGGGGAAGCCAACACGTCCTTCTTCACATGGCAGCAGTAAGGAGAAGTGTTGGGCAAAAAGAGGAGAAGACCCTTAGAAAACCATCTGATCCCATGAGAACTTATTCACTATCATAAGAACAGCTTGACAGTAATTGCCCCATGGTTAAATCACCTCTCACCAGGTACCTCCTATGACATGTGGGGATTATGGGAACTACAGTTCAAGATGAAATTTGGGTGGGGACATAGCCAAATCATAGTGGACCACTTTGGTTATCAAAAATGTTCCCCATCAATTAAAATAGACTTCTTACTCTTCCCTTTAACTTTGTAGTCATCTTTACGCTATTGTCTGCACTTCCAAGACTCTGTAGCAAACAGATTCTCTTAATGAGAAAGGTCTTTTCTCAAACACTTCATTTCTGTCTTACACCATTTATCTCATTCTTTATTGTATTTAAGTTATTCTGTTTTCATACTTTATCTCTCCAGACAGATTGTCAGCCACCTGACTGCAGGATTTGTGATTTATTGTCTTTCTATTGCTCATAAAATTATTGCTAATAGTAATAAATAGATGTCTTATATATACATTTAATGAATGAGTGAATGAATAAAATCTCAGATCTTAATATTCTATACAAATAATTCTGTTATATATTTATTTTTAACAATAATAAGCTCGGGGACAAAAAAGCAGACACAGGCATATTTACTCCTTTTGTCAGGAATGAGCAATTTTGCTGTAATATGCAAAGAGCCTTACAGGAATGCTCATCATCAGTTGAATGTATAAAGAGAGCATCACATTGACATGTGAAAAGTAAGCAGTTTGGTTTTGCCCAAGGCTAGTCGCAGGCCATTTGGGGAGCCAAGGAAAGGGTGTGAGGTCAGAGAGACAAGTCTCCAGAAGATACCACCCCATTCTGATTTTCTATGCATCCAAAGGCCTGGCTAAACATGAGCTAGGAACCTAAATACACAAAATAGTCTTTGTAACGTGTCTGAAGTGGTGGTGCTATTGAGTGTGTCCCAGACATTTATCCAGAGTTAGAATTGGTTTAACAAAGACTTCGTGAATAGAAAACAATACTGGCCCAGAGGAAATTGGCCCAGGGAGGCAGACAGAGGTGTTAACAGGGAATTCTAAGTGGCCCCATGGGCTGCAAGGACAGAACTGTGTCCTGGGTTTCCTGGAGCCCTGAGTCAGCTTGGGGGAGTCAGGGCTGACTTCCAGAGATAGCAGCATTTGAGTGGAGAGTTCAAGAGGAAGTAAGAGTTAGCTGGAAAGATGATGGGGAAGACATCCTGGGAGGAGGGAATAGCACAAGACGTGAAGCAATGACACAGCAGCAGTAATGAGCACCCTTGGTGTGCAGATCTTGGTTTCTAACAACCATGTCAACTAAAAGGAACCAGGGCTTCTGGGGCCATAGGGGTTCAAAGGCTGGGACAGAGAGAATTCATAATGAGGCTGGAATCTCTTGTGCAGGAAAGAGAGTGTTTCAACAATGATAGGAACATGTCAAGGCACCAGGAGGAGGGGCCCACTGGCCACCTCCTGGGACAGTTCAAGCATCAAAATAAAGGATGATAGTGATGAATTAACGCAGAAAAATGTAAGAATCCTTGAGTCCCTACTGATAGTAAATGAATGAATGTGGGAGAGGAGAAATGTGGAAAGAATGATGAAGCTGGAGAGCCACACTTTACCACATTCAAGAACCACCCTTCATCTCTTGATTCAGGTAGGAATTGCCAGCAGGCACTAAGTCTGTGGGGAAAGTTTGATGACAACAGGCCATTTGCACACTTTCAGAGTATCTCCACACAAATTATATATACTAATTACAAGGGGAGATATAACAACTTTATCGCAGAGAAGCCTGGCAGGCATCACCTTAACCAAATGATCAAAGTTAGTATCACCAGAAATGGGGCTGATCACAATCATGTGCCTGCTAATATGATGTGCTGAGAGCATATCATTTCTGAGTACTCCTGTCAAAAATGCATAACCCGACTCTAATTATGAGAAAACATCAGATAAACCCAAATTAAAGTAAATTTTGAAAAAAAAAATCTTTGTACTCTTAAAAAATGTCAGTATCATAAAAGACAAAGGAAGGCCAAGAAATCACTCCATATTAAATGAAACCAACGAGACATAAAAATTCTTCCCTACAAAATATGGCATCCAAGAAAACTATTATTAGGAATGGGTGAAATGTTAATAAGTTTTGTAGAGTAGAAAATAGTATTGCCTCAGTGTTAAATATTCTCATTCTGGTAAATGCAAGTTGGGTATGTAAGTGAATGTCTTTATTCTTAGGTTTTCCATGCAGGGGCATTTAGGGGTTAAGGGACGTGCCAATAACATATTTTTAAATATTCAAATAACTGAGAGAAGGAATGAAAAAGAAAGGATGATAAAACAAAAATAGAGTAAAATGTTAACAATTGGTATATAAGGTTCTTTGCAATATTCTTACAACTTTTTTTTTTTGTAAATTTGAAATTATTTTAAAACATTTCAGCCTTTGGTGGCAGAATGCCTGGATTTGAATCCAAGCACTGCCACTTACTAGCTGTGTGTCTGCAGGCAAGTTACTTAACCTCGCTGGTTAAGCTGGGTTGCAGCTTCTTGATCTGTAACATGAGGATAATAACAGTGTTCATTTCAGGGTGTGATGAGATTGAAGCCTTAAGACATGTAAAGCACTTATAAGTGTCTGGCACAAAGTAAACACTGGGCTGGTGGTTGCTGCTGTTGTTCCTTTTTCTTTTTTTTGGAGACGGAGTCTCGCTCTCTTCACCCAGGCTGGAGTGCAGTGGCGTGATCTCGGTTCACTGCAACCTCTGCCTCCCCATTCAAACGATTTTCCTGCCTCAGCTGCCTGAGTAGCTGGGATTACAGGTGCATGCCGCCAGGCCCAGCTAAGTTTTTTGTATTTTAGGAGAGATGAGGTTTCACCATATTGCCCAGGCTGGTCTTGAACTCCTGAGCTCAGGCAATCCGCCTGCTTAGGCCTCCCAAAATTCTAGGATAACAGGCGTGAGCCCCCGCACCTGGCTGCTATTCCACTCTTTATCCAGCTTTCTCTAGTCTGCAGCCAGAATGATGGCTCTCAAATGTGAAAATGTCAATATCTCTCCCCTGGGTAAACTTTTCACATGGGTTCGCAACACTCTTAAGATAACATCTCTTGGTTCGACTACAGGACTGGCACGGTCTGTACCCACTACCCAGTCACACCTCATGCTCCTCCCTCCTCTACTCTGGCCTGTGGGACAGTTGGGTCTGGTACTGTCCCACCCACCATAGGGCCTTCCCACAAGGACCCCCATTACTTTCCATCTCCTCCTCTCCTTCCCTTTCTCCCAGTTAACTCCTACCCAACTTTCAACTCTCGGTGCAGGCACTGCTTCCCAAGGAAACCTTTCTGGATGCCCACCCCCACCATGTTCCATCCTTCACAGGTTCATGCCCTGTTATAACTGCATGCTGTCTATGTGATTATTCCTCCATCTGATGTCTGCTCCGTGCCAGCTTGCAAGTTGCATGAGAGCAGTCCAGTGGTTGCTTTGCTGGACACCTGTCTCCAGCACCCGGAAAGAATAGACATCCCCAAATGGATCTGCTGAATAAATTAACTGGTAAGTCCTTGAGGCAGTGGGGCCCAGGAGGGAGGATTTTGACAGATGAAGAGCTAGCCTGCCCTTGCTAGCAAGAAGGCTGTCTGGGGGCATCAGGGTGGGCATTGTCAGTGGTGGCTGAAAGGTCCTGGCATGAGAGGCCCTTCACCTGGGCACTTCCTCCCTTAGGAATGACTCCCACCTCTCCTTCAGTGTAGGGATTTGTGATCTGTAGGGCAGGGGTTGGGAGTACAGATGGGAGGGGAGTGCTCAGACCCAGAGGCCAGACGGGCCCTCTCCAGACCGTACACAGCCTCAAGCGTCTTCGGGTCCCGCCTGGAAGACGTGCTTACTGATAGGTCAGGAGCTTTCCTTCTGGCCCCAACAGCCTTTGTATTTGTGCAATCATGTCTTTGTTTTTTTGGATGTCCATTATTCCAATTTATTTTTCTTGAGGATGAATTACGTGACTAAGAGAGAATTATGTTCATTGACACAACTGCCTTACAAGTAATGTTAACTTGGGTGAATATTCTTATTTTCTTATTTGGATAAATACCCAAATTTCCTCGTAATGGAAGTGCTTCTATTCACTATCTTTTTTCCTCCTCTGTTGAAAATACATAGAGGTTATGCTCCTCTTCTGATAGATTAGAAAAGCAAGAAATCAAGAAGTTAAGCAGGTGGGCCAACCAGAAAGTCTCAGTTCTCCATCTTTAAAATGGGACTAATTCACCAACCTGAGGGGGTCCACGGGGGTTAATTGTATAGGGAGAGCAGCTAAAAGAAAATAATTTTCTTTTAAGCCTAATAATAAAAAGGTAGTTTACCCTTTCTGAAAGTGGTTCAATGTTCAGCTGTAATGAGAGACCAAAATCTTGCTAAATGGTCTCCCTTCTGCTTGAGATCTGACACCCCACCGTCTGGCTAATGGGAATGTGATCTCATCAGATACCTGTGCTGAGACCTGAGGTTTATGCTGACTCAGTTGTAAATCCAGCTAAATATTTAATGTGTGTCTAGTTCACGTTACCTCCTCAGCCCCAAGTTAGTTTATCCTTCATCAAAATCTAAGCCCATTCTTCCTTTACTAAAAGAGCTTTCTTGCAGAGCAGAATACTTGAAGGCATTATGTAATATAGAATTGTGCTCTCAAGACCAACAGATCCAATACCTGCTTTGTATCAAATATTACGTAACATTCTCTTTATTATACAAAAATGAAATACAGATAGCATAACTTACATGTACACATAATTGTTCAAGAAGACAATGAAGCCTTGAGCACAATAATTATAGTAGAAAAGAGAAATGAAAGCAAAGTAATCTATAGTAAAATATAATATATTGTAATTGCTCAGGTCTGGCTTCACTAGAAAATGTAATAATGTGATCAAATGTTTGCATGTACTTAAAATGAATAAATGCGTATGGAGAGAAAGAAGACAAAAATTTTGTTGAAAGTTTTTCTTTACATTTGACATTTTGAAATACGAGCTGCAGAAGCTTCCACATGGAAGGCACTCCTTTGTGGGATGGCAGTGACAGCCACAAATGCAGGTGTGTCCAGGTGTTTTGGGCTGGAGATGACTTAAATTCTTGGAAAGGCATTGCCGTTGTGATGGGGTTTTTCCAAAAGAAGGGCAATTCTTGGTAAAGGAGTAATTCTTCTTTTGATTCACAGAATTGTTGCATTTGAAGATTCAATGTATATAAAACTAGGTGAATATACTTTGTGTTTATGTGTAAAATGACACAGAGTTCAAATAATAAACAGGCCTAAAATCCACACAAATGTCCAACAGCACATTCGGAAGTGAGGTTGGGACCCTTCCATGCACTGCAAAAGTGCTACCCATCATACTGATAACCCCAAACACCCCACAGAGTTCCCAGACACCCTCTAGGGGTCAGCACCCACCATGTTTAGAAGACTGATGGAGTGGCTTGGATGTTACTGTGGCCCAGGGTAAAGTCAGAGCCTCTTCCTCTGCCTCTCCATGTCTCTGACAACCATGCAGGCAACAGCCAGGATAATTCTGAGTATTCACCAACTGCTGGCCACAGTGGTAGCTGTCCTCCCTACACCATTAACCCACAGGGACCCCCTCAGGTTGGTGAATTAGTCCCACTTTAAAGATGGAGACACTGAGACTCTCTGGTTGGCCCACTTCCTTAACTTCTTGATTTCTTACCTTTCTAATCTATCAGAAGAGGAGCATAACCTCTACGCATTTTCAATAGAGGAGGAAAAAAGACAGTGAGTAGAAGTATTTCTATTACAATGGGAAATCTCAGTGTAAATTAATCTGTGAATCGGGAAGTAATTAGAGATTAATCATCTGTTGAATGTGGTCAGAGGGGACGTCCAATGGTGGTTAGCAGGAAGCATAAACGGTCTATGTTTTCATAGTGCAGCCCGGAAGTGATTTGTGTGATCAGTTGGAGTTTAAAGTGTTCCTGTTATGATGAAAGTAGAGGAAATGTAGATGGTACCGATGGGCTCCTAAGTGAACCCTCTGCAGGGGGGCAGATTGTGCAGCCTTTGGAACCAAGCTCATCCACCATGCAGCCCCTGGCCACACAGCACAGACTGCTGGAGGATAGCATGCCTGCTGAAAAGCTGACTGCTCCCTAAGGGCTGGCTATTGAGGAAGCTCTGTGACCTGGGTGAGCTGAGGAGTGGACGACTGAGAGACCACCACCCAGAGTGAGCACAGCTGGGAACCCACATGGTGTCCTCAGAATCTCTGCTTGAGTTTCTCATCAGAGCTTTGGTGAAAGGCACTGGAGGCTGATATTAAAACCCACTGAAGCTCCGCAGTGAGTGAGTGTGTGTGTGTGTGTGTGTGTGTGTGTGTGTGTGATGGGGTAGGAGGAGGTGAGAGAGAGAGAGAGGAGAGAAAGATGATAAGATATTCTAGTTGATTGAGGCACAGTTGGATCAGAGCCGAGGACCCTCTTTGCTGGAAAGGGAGAGGATGCTTTGCTAGGGATTCAGCATAGATTTATTCCCCTCTACTTACCCCTCTCTTGGCTCCAGCCAGGGGAGCTATACCAAGAAGGATCACAGTTAAACGGAAAAGCAAACATTTTGATTAAGAGCTGGAAAGTCCCCACTGCTTAGCCTCTCTTTTGCAGTCCAAGCACAAGGGCTGGGGAGGACCAGCCGCGAGAGGGGAAGGCGGGTGCAGGGAAAAGGGGCTACTGGTGAGCCCTACATCCATCGCATGGGGACACCCAGATGCATTTGGCCTGTGTCACATTGCCTGTGACAGTCGGGCTGAGTGATGCCTTGAATGAAGGCATGTACCCTCCAGCCTGAGGAGTTGCCTGTGGGATCTGAAGGGACAAGCAGCCCAGGTTGCCATGACAGCACCACAGTTTCAAGTCAGTCTGCATTCGAGGAGGCTGGAGAAGCCCTGGGGTGCCCAGAGGTACCGTGTCTGCTGGCTCCAGAGATGGACTAAGATAGCCAGGCTTTGACTTTTGGAGGACAGTGAGCAGCCCAGGTATTTTGGAGTGTCAAAGGAGGGCATCTTAAGGTGATGTTCATGGAGAGAACGGCCCTGCAGGCCTGGGCGTCTACCTAATCTGGGGATGCAGAGGTTCTACTTGTTCTATGGGCAGCTGTGTGGTGTGGCGTGACATTATCTGAACCCCAGCTTGAAAAAGCAGGATAAACTAATTGCACACAGTAAATTCCATATCATTTTAATGGATATAGGATATCATTTTCATCAATATAGAGCAATGAATTGCGTTTCTGTTAACACATTTTCATGTTAAAGCACGGGCTTATTTACCGTCAATTCTCAATGTTATCTCAACAAAGTCCTGAATTAAACAGCCCATGTAGGTATTGTTACAGATGGATAACCTGGGTTTTTTGAAATTCTGCAGCCCCAACCACTGACGTCACATGACTTGAGTTGCTCTGGGTGCCTGCAGCTTCAGTGTAGCCCGTCCTGTTGTCATCAGCGCTTTTCAAAGATGGTCCACAAGGGGGAGGGATTTCTGGAGTTCCCATTTCAGTATACAGAAAGCTATTAATGAAATTCTCATTGACTTGAGCACCCTTTTTAATTTTTATAGATTTAGGGGGTACTAGTGCAGTTTTGGTACTTGAACATATTATGTATTGGTGATGCAGAGAAAAGAGAACGCTTATACACTGTTGGTGGGAATGTAAATTAGCATAACTCCTATGGAAAACAGGGGTTATACAACCTCTGTGGAAAAAAGTATAAAGATTTCTTAAATAACTAAAAATAGAACCACCACTCAATCCAGCAATCCCGCTACTGCACTCGTATGTTTATTGCAGAACTATTCACAATGGGCAAGATATGGAATCAATATGAGTCTCCATTAATGGATGATTGGATAAAGAAAATATGGTACCCACAAAGCATGAAGTAATTCCTCCTCTGAGGAAGCTATCTGCAAATTTCCTCTTGGGAAGGGAATTCCTGCCCAAGGCCACAGGGGAAAGCTTCTTGGATCCAGCTAGTTTTAACTAGTGCAATTAGGCAGGAAAACAACATAAATATTATCCAGATTGAATAGAAAAAGAGTAAATCTACCTTTAGTTTTGAGTGCACTAGAACAAATAACTGAGTTTAGCAAGTTCGCGGTATTGAAGATAAATACAGAAAAATTAATTACATTTCTGTAGACTGGCAACAATCAGAAATTAAAAACATATTTGAATAACAAAAATGTTAATACTTTAGATAAATTTGACCACAAAATGCCAGACCTGTATTCTAAAAACTACAAAACATTGCTAAGAGGAACTATAGATCTAAATAAGTGGAGAGGTATGTTATGCATGGGTCAGAAGACTCAATAGTATGATGCCAATTCTCCTCAAACTATAGATTTGACAGCATCCAGTCAAAATTCCAGCAGCCTTATTTATTTTATTTAGTAGAGATGGGCATAGTACTGTCTCGGGCTCATAGGGGTTACATCAGTGCCAGGCTAGTGAGTGGCAGAGCTTGGACTCATAATGGCGACAAGAAGAATCAGAGAACTTTAGAGTTGAAAGGGTGTTTTTTTAAAATGAGTCAATCTAACTTTCACAGGGTACAAATGAGAGAAACAAGTTCAGGAGAGAGGAAGCAGCTTCCCAGGGTCTCACTGCAATTAAATCGCAGCCCTCTGGGCTCTCACATGAGCAGTCTTTCCATAGCAGAGTGAGAGCCAGGCAGGCGGAGCCAGCTGCTGCATCACCAGCCTTCCTTCACTTCTCCATAAAAAAAGAGACTTATGCCTAAAAATGGATGCCCCTTGCTACTTTATTTTTCCCTAGGTGGGAAATCGAGACAATATAAGAAAAATTGTATTCCTCCTTCCCCTGTCAAAACACCAAGAGTGCACGTGGCTGATGAGCTGTCACTCCAGCAGAGATGGGCAGTGTGAAGCTGCAATATTGAATTTTATTAAAATACTTGATTCTCAAAGAGGAAATAATGCCTTGAGCCCAGGCTTACCCCTAGGCATAGAGAAAAATGTAAAATCAGGCAATTTGAGGAATAATGCTCACAGTATCAAATGAACAGGCACCAGCATAGTTGCTGGTGAATCAGAGGAGGCCTTATGAAATTCCTGGAGACCCTGACAGGAAGAGGCACATCTGGCCTTTTATGGCGAGAGTTATGGTGGCCAGGCCATCCCTCTGAGTTTCTGCAGATTTACATGCAGCTTAAGAAGTAATACAGAGAGATCCTATGTGCCCCTTACCCAGTTGACTCTAGAGCAACATCTTGAAAAACTATAGTGTGATATAACCAGGACACCGACATTGATACAACCCACAAGTCTTATTTAGGTTTTCCTAGTTTTATTACACTCATGTGTGTGTGCATGTGTGTGTGAAGGTGTGTATGTGTGCATTTAGTTCTGTACAATGCTGTCTCATGTGTAGGTCCATGTTCCTACCACTGCAGTTGAGATACAGAACAGGTCAGCACAAGGATGTCTCATGTTGCCCTTTAAAGAAAATTGAGGTGGCTGGATGCGGTGGCTCATGCCTGTAATCCCAGCAATTTGGGAGGCCGAGACTGGAAGATCACTTGAGGTCAGACCAGCCTGGCCAACATGGCGAAACACCGTCTCTACTAAAAATACAAAAATTATCCAGGCATTATGATATGTGCCTGTAGTCCCAGCTACTCAGGAGGCTGAGGCAGGAGAATTGGTTGAACCCAGGAGGTGGAGGTTGCAGTGAGCTGAGACAGCAACCCTGCACTCCAGCCTGGGTGACAGAGTGAGACTCTGTCTCAAAAAAAAAAATTTTAGGTAGAATTCACATAAAGTGAAAGTAACCATTTGGCATTAGCTACATTTACAATGTTGTCTAAATACCACATCTATTGAGTTCTAAAACATTTCCATCACTTAAAGGAAAAATGTGTTACCCTTAAGCAGTTTTCCCCAGATATACTGTATGTCTGGCTTTCACTTACATAGTGTTTTTAATGCATATCGATGTTGTGGTATCAGTACATCCGGTTTATGGCTGAGTAGTGTTCTATTGTACATATATATCATGATTTGTTTTTCATGGACATTTGGGCTTTTTCCACCTTTTGGCTATGTGAATAGTGCTTATATGAACAAACTTATATACGTACTAATTTGGGTATCTGTTTTTGGTTCTTTGGGGAATACACCTAGGAGTGGAATTTTGGGATCACAGGTAATTCAATGTTTCATTTTTTCAGGGAAGGTTAAACTGTTTTCCACAGTGGCTGAGCCATTTTATTCCCATCAGTAATGAATGAAGGTTCCAATTTCTCCACATCTTTGTCAGCACTCTGGGAGATTGTTTTTATTGCTGATTCAATCTCTTTGCTGGTTACAGGTTATATTAATCTGTTAGGATGTCCAGGACAAAGACCACTGACTGGCCTCAACAGCAGAAATTCTGCTCCCCTACAGCTCTAAGCCCCTCTTGTGTTGTCAGAAATTACATTCTTATGTATTGTGTGCCTAATAGCATAAACGTTTTATTAGACCTGGTGATTTCTTGTTTAAAGTTGGACATTTGAATATTATAAGGTAGCATCTCTGGAAGTCTGATTTTTCCTCTTCACTAGAGTTTGCTGTTTTTAATTGTTGAAGGCTGCAGCTGTCCATTTGTTTAGTGTCCTTTCCAGGTAAGTTTTGCAAACACTGTTTTTTTTTTTTTTTTGTAGTCACCTGTGGTCTCTGAGGTCTGTTCCTTGAGCTTGTGTTCAACTAGGATTTTGAAAGATATATATTTTTTCAAGTATCAGTGGTTAAAAACAAAGTCAAGAAGATCCAAAACAAAAATGAAAACAAACAACGGCAAAACCGCACCACTCTTTCTTTGCAGATTGGCTCTGTGCTGTGGCACTGATTAGCCAGGCTGTTTACTCCTCTACCTTAGCCTTCACATCCTGCTTGTCCTAGAGATCAGTCGGTGGTGAAAGCTTAGGACCTTCTCAGGCTTTTTCTGAGATGCATCTCGTTCCAGGCACGCAAATGGCTTTCTAAATTCCACAGCATACACAGGTGCTTTTGAATGCTCACGTTTCTCAAGGAAGCTCTCTGAAGCTTTTCCTTTCTGACTTTAGAGGTTTTACTCTCTATCTCAGCTCTAACCATAGACCCCCAGAGGATGCAGATTTCTCATTTGACTTGTAATGTTTTGAGCCTTCAAACACTTGTAATGTGTTTGAACAGATAAACACGAATTTGGAATTAAGGCCTGCTCTGCTCTCTGAACTAGAGACTTGGGGGGCTGACGCTGGGAATATGGGCTGCTGTATTCAAGACTGCCACCATGCTGGAGAGGGTATGGGGCCAACACGTAGAAATGCAACAGTGATGTTCTACCATTTTAATTTGTCTTTTTCTTGATTCAATGTTCGTTATTCAGATTTTTTCACTTTTTACCTAGAGTTTTTTTTTCCTGTTCCAGGATCCTATCTGGGATACCAATTACATATATATATATATATATATATATATATATATATATATATTTTTTTTTTTTTTTTTTTTTTTCTAAGGTGGAGTCTTGCTCTGTTGCCCAGGCTGGAGTGCAACGGTGCCATCTTGGCTCACTGCAACCTCCACCTTAGGTTCAAGCAATTCTCCTGCCTCAGCCTCCCAAGTAGATGGGATTACAGGCATGCACCATCATGCTTGGCTAAATTTTTATACTTTTAGTAGAGATGGGGTTTCACTATGTTGGCCAGGCTGGTCTCGATCTCCTGACCTCAAGTGATCCACCACCTCAGCCTCCCAAAGTGCTGGGATTACAGGTGTGAGCCACTGTGGGCTGGGATACCAGTTACATCTAGTGCAATCTAGTTGTCACTGCATCTAGAGTTTCAGGCTTTCCTTGTTTTTAATCCTGCTTAGAGTTTTGAGAAGTATTGGTTATATATTTTCTGGAAAGTCTCTCAATTGGGATTTGGGTGACGTTTCTTTCATGACTAGACTGGAGTTACGGGTTTGGGGAAGGAAGGACATAGAGGGAAAGTGTGATCTTCACACATCATATCAAGTGTACATGATATCGGTATGATTTACCATTGTTGATGTTGACATTGATCCGTATCAAAGCTATGGTAGCATTTGATTGTTGATGGCTGCAACTGTCCTTTTTTTTTTTAGTGACCTTTCTGAATAATTCTCCAAACAGAATTATTAGAGTTACTCTTTCCAACTCCTCTTCCTGTTTGTATAATGTACCTTTTGGAAGAAAGCGACCTTGCACGGCTTACACTAAGGAAATGGAGGGCTATGCTTCGGTCCCTTGGAAACTGAATATTTATACAAATGATTTGGAATTCTTCTGCATGACCTCTTTGCCTTTTCTCCACCATTTTTTATTAATACATTCAATCATTTATTTAAATCAATTTGAACATTTAATTTCTACTTAGAATTATAATCTAATATTACTATCTTGTTGCTTAAATTATAAATTTGTCCATCAAAAGCTCTTCCAGGTGGCTCTTGTGATCTTTTGACATTCTCTCTATTATTTTTTTGTTGAGGACTTTTTTACTTTCTAGCCTTATAAGATGTTTTGGACAGCATAGGATGTTCCTGTCCTAGTCCTAGAATCAGCCATTTATCTAAAGATCTCTGGGTTCCTTTTATTGGAATATGATGGTAGAAACCAAGCTCTGGGCACTAGATGTGCTCATTACTTCTGGGATGTCACTGTTTTAAATGTGTAGTAACCTATGTATGTATACATACCTATACCTATTTCTATATGTAACCATCTATGCATATACTAAGCTAAACATGAGTTCATACTGATTCTCTGACTCTAATCCATTACCACATAAATAATTCTAGTCTCCTTCTCTTACTTATCTTTAAATTCCCACTCCAACAGTGAGAAACGTAGCTACCACCATCTATCATTCTTTTACTTAATTGTTCAATTCCAATAGATCTGTGTAGTGATATCTGTATTATTATTATTATTATTATTATTATTATTTGAGATGGAATATCACTCTGTTGCCCAGGCTGGAGTGCAGTGGCATAATCTCGGCTCACTGCAACCTCCACCTCCCAGGTTCAAGTGATTCCCCTGCCTCAGCTTCCCTAGTAGCTGGGATTACAGGTGTGCACCACCATGCCCAGTTAATTTTTGTATATTTAGTAGAGACAGGGTTTCACCATGTTGGCCAGGCTGGTCTCAAACTCCTAACCTCAGGTGATATCCCCATCTTGGCCTCCCAAAGTTCTGGGATTACGGGCATGAGCCACCATGCCCAGACGTGATATCAGAATTATTAACCATTGCCCCACTGGGGCAAAACTTTATCAGCTAGCATTTATGTAGAATTACTTTTGTCTTTAGTCTTACAGACTACAGTCATTTCCAAAGTTACTTAGGTCAGCCCCTTTTCTTCCCACTTCCTTCAGTGAGGTTGTTTCATACATTTGTAAGTCAGACTAATTTGCCCTGGCTTGCATTTCTAGCCCAGTGTCCCTCAACCATTTTATAAAAATCATTTTGATAAAAGGATTATCAAAAACATTTGTATACATAAGGGCTCACTCTGTATGCTCTAAAGTTCTATGAGTTTTGACAAATGCTTAATGTGACCTATCCACCATTTGAGGGTTATACAAAACATTTCACTGCTCTAAAATATCTCCCATGTTTCACCTATTCAACCATTCCCTCTCCCTGGCTACCACCGATCTTTTTGTCATTGCTATAGTTTTTTCTTTTTTTCAATGCCATATGATTGGAATGATAGAGTATATAGCTTTTTCAGAACTGGCTTCTTTCACTTATCAATATGTAGTTAAGGTTCATCCATGTCTTTTGCAGCTTAATATCTCGTTTGTTTTTATTGTTGAATAATTTTTTATTCTGTTAATATACCATAGCTTGTTTATTCATTCACCAGTCAAAGAACATTTTGTTGTTTCAAGTTTTTGGTCGTTATGAATAAAGCTGGTATAAACATTCACAAGCAGGTTTTTATGTCATCATAAGTTTTCAACTCAATTGGTAAATATCTACAAGTACAGTGTATTAGTCTGTTTTCATGCTGCTGATAAAGATATACCTGAGACTGGGTAATTTATAAAGAAAAAGAGGTTTAATGGACTCACAATTCCATGTGGCTGGGGAGGCCTCACAATCATGGTGGAAGGCAAAAGGCACATCTTACATGGTGGCAGACAAGAGAGAATGAGAACCAAGCAATAATGCTTCCCCTTATAAAAGCATCAGATCTGGTGAGACTTATTCACTACTACGAGAACAGTATGGGGGAAACTGCCCCCATGATTCAATTATCTCCCACCGGGTCCCTCCCATAACGTGGGAATTATAAGAGCTACAATTCCAGATGAGATTTGGGTCGGGGACACAGCCAAACCAAATCATGCAGTTTCTGGGTTATGAGGCAAAACCATGTTCACCTTTCTAAGAAACTGTCAAACCACCTTCCAAAGTAACTCTACCATTCTGCATCCCTGCAGCAATAAGTGAGTAGGTAGGTTTGTGAGTGTTATCCATTCTAATGGGTGTGAGTGGAATCTCATTGTTTTAATTTGCATTTCCCTAATGATAAAATGATATTGAGCATCTTTTCTATGTTTATTTGCCATGTACATATATATATATATATGTTCTTTAGTGAGATGTCTGTTCAGATCTTTTTGCCATTTTTTGATTGGGTTGTTTTAATTGGGTTACATTTAAGCATTCTTTGTATATTTTGGACACAAGTCTTTTATGCAATATGTGTTTTGCAAGTATTCCCTCTTAGCTGTGGCTTGCATTTTGATTCTGTTAACATTGTCTTTCACTGAGCAGAAGCTTTTTAATTTAATAAAGTCCAAATTTCTACTTTTTTAATTTCATGGACTGTACTCTGGGTATTATATCTAAAAACTAATCATCAAAGGCCACCTAGATTTGGGGGCAGACTTTTGCCATCCAAAAATTAAATTGCTGGTCCTTGTTTGACTTATAAGTAATATTTGACAAAATGATTTACTACTTCTGAATATATTTTCTGTGTGCAGCTTCTAAGATACTATACTCCTTAATTCTCTATTCTCTTATTGCAAGAGTGCTCCAAGGCTTAACCTTATGACTGCTTCACTTTTCTACGTATACTCACATTTTTGTGACTTTATCTAGTCCTGTGTCTTTAAACATTATCTATGCAATGTTGACTTACAAATGTTTATATCCTTCTAGGACCTCTCTCTTAATTACAGATTCATATATGCCTGATTGAATCTCCACATTGATTGCATCTGGAATTTATTGGGCCTTAATCCAAACTCCTCATTTTTTATTTTTTTTTGAGATGGAATACTACTCTGTCGCCTAAGCTGGAATGCAGTGGTGTGATCTCAGCTCACTGAAACCTCCGCCTCCCAGGTTCAAGCAATTCTCCTGCCTCAGCCTCCTGAGTAGCTGAGACTACAGGCTTGTGCCACCATGCCCGGCTAGTTTTTGTATTTTTAGTAGAGACAGGCTAGTCTTGAACTCCTGACTTCAGATGATCCGCCTGCCTTGGCCTCCCAAAGTGCTGGGATTAGAGGCCTGTCAAACTCCTCATTTCTACCATCAAGTTTGTACTTCCTAGAGTCTGTTCCTCTCAGTTACTGACATTTGCCAAGGGGTCAGCATTTTTTTGGGTGGTGGGCATTAAAGATGGTATCTATTTCATGGAAGCAGCCCGGGGCTGGGCTTGCAGAGCCAGCAAGCAATGCCTCCTGTAGATTATTTGCCACGTGGCTGCCATTGTACCCTTTCCTGTATGCAAGCAGTGTCCTCCAACACTGACTCCAGGCTTGGCCATGTGACTTACTTGGACCAAAAGAATATGGAAGAAGTGATGTGCAACTTCTGAGCCTAGGCCTCAAGAGGATTTACAGCTTCTGCTCTCATTCTTTTAGCATACTCTTCTGAGATCATCATATGAAAAGGGCTAATCTAGTTTCCTATAGGATGAGAGTCCATATTGAACAGATAAAATCCTTTCCAGCTAAGATTCCCTAAATTACCAATACTTCCTTAGTGCTAACACACCAGACATTGCGATTGAAGGCATCTTTGACCATCTGGTTTTATTTAAGTCACTTGATGACCACTGTCATTTATGTGACTTCAGACAAGACAAACAGAAGGACCTGCCACTGGAACGTGGGCCAAATAGTTGACTCACAGAATTTTGAGCAAATGAAAAATAGTTTTTGTCTTAAGCCATCAAGTTTTGAGTTGGTTTGTTATGCAGCAAAAGATAACTGTGATACAGGAAATCCAAGCAAAAATTCTTATCTTTAGTGTCCAATATGGCATAGTACAGGTTTGAGAGCTTTGGAGAATGTGCTCACTTGAATGTGACCAGATGGCCTGTGTTATGTGAGCCGAGCTGTATTTTTGTTCAAAGAAAACTTTGTTTAGCTTTCTTCTTTTCCCTTATGATTTAGTAAAATTTGTAGAGTACTTTTCTTTACCAGTTGGGCCCACCTTCCAGAATACCAGCTTGTGAACGTAGTGGGGACGATGTGTCAAAGCAGGTCCCTTGGCATCCATGTGAGGGTGGCCGTGGGACCAGAGTGAGAGTCCAGCCAAGGTGAGAACAAGTTTAGTCATTCAGCTGCAATTTCTTTCCTCAGAGGGCCAATCTCTGACTGTTGTAAGACCTTTCCTATTGATGATGTCTGCTTCCTTCTTAGATTCCTTTCTAGCTCCCATACTCCTTTTCCAGGTACGGGACTGGTTCCACTAATCATCATCATCCATGCAGCAAACAGCTACTGAGCTCTTCCCTAGGGTCAGATCCTATAGGCCCAAACATTACAGAGATAAAAGACTTAATTCCAGCCCTTAAGAAGCAGATAAGTAGAGCTAGGCCTGGTGGCTCATGCCTGTAATCCTAGCAGTTTGGGAGGCCAAAGTGGGTGGATCACCTGAAGTCAGGAGTTCAAGACCAGCCTGGCCAACATGGTGAAACCTGTCTCTACTAAAAATACAAAAATTACCCGGGCGTGGTCGTGGGCACCTATAGTACCAGCTACTTGGGAGGCTGAGGAAGGAGAATTGCTTGAATCTGGGAGGTAAAGTTTGCAAGGAGCCAATATCTGACCATTGCACTCCAGCCTGGGTGACAGAGTGAGACTCTGCCTCGAAAAAAAAAAAAGCAGGTAAGTAATAAGACACTGTCTAATAAACAAAGTAGAAAGATAAAATATATTGGAGATATAGAAAGGGAATGGTTAACTAAGCCAGGGATTGTTCCCAAAGTTGATAGCACCTGAGTGAGTCTAGAGTAAAAATAGGAAAAATAGAGCCCATTTTCATCCCCAAAAAGGTCCCAGGCTGGTGGGAAGACACATAGTGCGGAGATGGAGCAACACAGGAAGATTAGGGTTCTGACCTGGCCAGTAGCTCCGAGTCCTCTGCAGGAGGCTCTGCTGCACTGCAGGGAGCTAGCAGCATTCCGTAGCATGAACACACACTACACAAACATCTGTTCTCCTGTTGGTGGAATCTAGTTGCTCCAAGTTTGGAGATACTACAGATTGGAATGAACACATTTGAATACATCATTTGGTGCATATAGATACACATTTCTGTTGGGAGAATACTTAGGAGTAGGATGGTTACGTTCAGCTTCAGTAAAGACTGCTAAACAGTCTTCCAAAAAGAGTTTCTTATCTATCTATCTATCTATCTATCTATCTATCTATCTATCTATCCATCCATCCATCTATCATCTTATCTATCTGTATATCATATCATCTATTTATCTCATTCTGTCATCCTATCATTCTATCATCTATGTATCTATCATCCTATCTATCATCTTATCTATCATCTATCTATCATTCTATCATCTATCTTTCTATCTATCATCCTATCATTCTATCAATCTATCATCTATCTATCTATCTATCATCCTATCTATCATCTATCTATCTATCTATCTATCTATCTATCTATCTATCTATCTATCTATCTCTCTTTGTTGTGGATTTAGCCAATTTCCTCAGATTTAATTGGAATTGTGGCAAGAACCTCAATCCCCCAGTTGTCTCTGTAAGGCATTTTGTGGCTCTTACAGGCATATGCAGGTCATAGGAAGTATTGGGAGAAACATTAAAGGGCTTTGCAGCCAGAAAGTCCTTTTATTGAATTCTGACTCCATCACTAACTGGCTGTGGGACCTGAGCAGGGTTCATAACTGCCTCAAGGCTGCATCATCATGTTTTGTGGAATTGATCTGCCCAATCTCTCAGGGCCATTGAAAGGAGTTAAATGCTGGATATACTGTGGGCTGGCTGAGAGCCTAGCCTGTGGCAAGTGTGCAATAAACAGCTGTTGTCATGACGGTTGTAAATGCTTTCTCCAAGTGGTGAGGGAGGATGTGAGAAGGGTTTCCAGTTGAAACCACAGGCTTGCAAGCAGTCAAAGCTGCTGGCATCAGGGTCATGCAGTAAAATTTAGGTACTTGAGGTTTGTTAAGGCTCTAAGGTTCTCATTTAAGCTCAGTTATTCCTATTTTATCCCAAGTTATATAAGAAGTTTCTATTTCTTTTATCTCCAGGTCATAACAGATTCATGAAAGGCATATGTGATCATGGTGGTAGTGGTAGTGATGGTTGCGGTCATTGTGGTGAGGGGACCTGCCCTTCACAGACGTTCAGACAACAGTGGGCATGTGTACCTGAGGGTTGGCAAAAAGGAAAAGAAAATAGGAAGACACCCAAGCCCTTGTCTCTGCTTTTTCAGTGTACTCAACTCACCCACGGTGGTTGTAGTGGGAAATGTTAAAAAGCTGCCGCAGCCCCTTGACCTCAGATTGTCCTCAGGCTGCCATCCCGCCTCCCTTCATGATTTCCTGGTGCTTTTACCCATCAGGCTCCATGTGGCATCCCCACCTGTATTGCCCTGCAGGTCTTGTGTCTGTGCCAGGCTCTGAACTCATATTCCTTAGGTATAACACTTTGGGTCCAAACCCCACCTCCAGGCTGCCCTGATTTGCCAGGTGGGACTAGGTCATAAGAAAAGCTGATGACAGGCTGGGTGTGGTGGCTCATGCCTATAATCTCAACACTTTGGGAAGTCAAGGGGGGCGGATTACAAGTTTGAGACCAGCCTGGCCAACATGGTGAAACCCTGTCTCAACTAAAAATACAAAAAACAGCTGGGCACAGTGGTGTACACCTATAGTCCCAGCTACTCAGGAGGCTGAGGCAGAATTGCTTGAACCTGGGAGGCGGAGGTTGCAGTGAGCTGAGATCATGCCACTGCACTCCAGCCTGGTTGACAGGGTGAGACTCCATCTCAAAAAAAAAAAAAAAAAAAAAAAAAAAAGAAAAAAAGAAAAAAGAAGAAAAGCTGCTGAGAAAGAGGACATTCAGTCTAAGTCCCTTTAGAGGAGCCAGAGTGCCCCTCAGTCCCCAAAATGTCCAGGGGCAGTACAGCACAGTGATGGTAACCCAGAAAGACTATCCCCAGCCATAGTGCTGTGTTCAGTTGCATTTAGGATTCTAGAAGGCAGGGTGCTGTGGGAATATTTCCACCAGTAAAATTAAAAGAGAAAAGAAATTTTGAATCAGAGAAACATTTTGTATTATTTGGCTTCCACTTGGCCATATTTGACATTGAAAGAGAAGGTGTTTAGATCTCCATTTGAACTATTAGGACCCGCAGGAGTCACACAGCTAGTCCATGTGGCTGGACCCCATAGCTGGTCCTCAGTCCAAAGACCACACTGCTGGCATCTCTCTCTCTCTCTCTCCCTCTCTCTCTCTCTCTATATATATATATGTATATAATCCCATTATAATATATATAATATAAGCATTACATATATTTTATATATATATAATGTATATATATAAAATATATATAATGTTTAGGGGTCCTGGAACTGCAGGAGTCCTCAGATCCTCAAGGAGCAAAGCCTGAATGTCTCAGGAGATGAAACAGAAGGTGACGGTTATGAGTACAAGGCTGGGGATGGGATGGGCTAAAAGGAGGCCTTTGTGAGCAGCAACACCACGGCACAGGCTGGGAGGAGAAATCCCGTAAAATAAAGAAGCCAAGCGGCAGTGCCATTAGATGTATTAAACATCTGGGGCTCAGAGGTTAAGTGCATTATCGAAGAGGTGAGCAAATTAATGTAGGCAATTGAGTTTTGTTCAGTTGCAGCACATGGGCTATGCGGCAGGATACGCAGCAGTGGCTGAGGATATGGAAGCTGAGTTACAGAGGTAGGTGAGGCTTGCCGGGCAGCCAGCTCCCCATCTTCTGCAGTCCCAGGGCCTCTGCTCCTTGCTCCCTCCTTGGGCACAAATGTTCTGTCCCTCTGATGGGACTGGCGTAGGCCTGTGTCCCTGCACCCTGCCATCTCTGCTGCTGAAATACCCACAGCCTTGAGTCAGGTACATTTGTCCAAGCAAGCACGCCATCTGGAAGTAAGATCCTAGACCTTGTGTTTTTTGAGATGACATTTTTAAAAGTCAATATACTAAATGGATTTTCACCTGTCAAGTCCCCAAATTAGGACTTTAAAAAAGTCAACGATTTCTAATTAGAGCTTATCATTTCTCCAAGGAAAGTGCATTTTTGACACTAAGAGAAGCAAAACAATATCTCAGAACAAAGGACAATCAATTATGTTGACAAAATTGAATAAATGTCTGATATTTTCTTTCTTTCCTCTTTCTCCTTTCTTGAAGGATCAGTGTGAAGTTTGCTGTGAACCAGGGTAACTAAGGGGATTTCAAGCTGTCCTAGATTCAAATCTGCCAGCCTCACAGAATTGGCCTGTCTTTGGGCATAGAACTTATGCAGGGTGTGTGTGCATGTGTTTGTGTATGTGTGAGTGTAGACAGAGAGAGATTTTAAGGGACTGGCTCATGTGATTGCAGAGGCTTAGTAAATCTGAAATCTGCAGGTTGGGCCAACAGGCTGGACCCAAGGAAGAGTTGCAGTTTGAGTCTAAAGACACCTGATGGCAGAATTCCCTCTTGCTTGTTCCCTCTTTGTTCAATTAAGTTCTTTAGCTGATTAGGTTGGCCCATCTGCATTGTGGATGGCAATCTGCTTTCTCAGAGCCCATGGATTTCAATGCTAATTTCTCCCAAAAATCACCTTTACAGAAACATCCAGAATAATGTTTGACCACATATCTGGGCATGATGGCCAAGCCAAGTTGACACATAAAATTAACCATCACAGTGAGCCTCAGTTTTCTTGACTTATAAATGAAATAATAATCTCTTCCTAACCACAGCCAGGTTAAAATGACTTCACAAAATATCACATAAAGGCTGCCCTAGAAAGCCTGTCCTGGCTTCATTTTCTGTCCCTCTCCCAGGCTCCCTGCAGACAGTCACCGCTGGGCTCCAAGCCCCTGGGGTTGCAGCTCTGTCCTCCTCCCAGAGGCCTGGCTGGGCAGGGCCTTAGCAAACTCTGTGGTGTGAATTTGCCATAACTCCTGTCCGTGATGGTTGACCCATCTTCCCCACCAGACAGCCCTGAAGGTGGACAATTTCCTGCTCATCTCTTCAGCCAGTGCCCAGCACAGACTCAGGCAGACAGTATGTGTGTAGGATAATTGAAGATCTGGGTGAATTGAGGGGATTTTAGGTGAGACTTAGGGACACCATCAACTGCTTTCCCAAGGCTCACTCTCCTTTTGTGGGACTCTGCTGCCTGCCCTCACAGGAGCAGGACATGTGCTTCAGGTCCTGAGCCGCTGCGCTCACCTCTCTGGCCCTCTTCCCCTGGGTGCCACAGCAGCTTTCCGTCTCTTCCAAACACCAGGGTCTGTCCTGCTGGCCTCTGCAGCTCCCTCCCAAAGCAGGAGTCCCCTCTAGGCCCTGCAGAGCCATCTGTCTGCCCTGAGTGCTCCACCTCTGCAGGGCCTCTTTGAGGTGCTGGCTGCTTCATGTTGGGGAGTCCTCCTCCTACTTCCTGGACTTGGCAGTGTCTCCTCCTCACACTTCCAGACCACCGCTTCCTGTTCGCCAATCACCTGGCTTCCTGCTTCAATGGAACTTCCCTTTTCTGACTGGCTTCTTTCTTGGGACCATAAACCTATCTTCCTTAAGAGTTTCCACCCAACCCTGCCCCACATTTTCTCAGCCCTGGGCTCCCCCTGACCTCACTGAGAAGAGGGTGAGCAGATTGCATCACTTCTCTCAGTTGAACCCTAAACATCCCTGATACTCACTAGCCTCTCTTCCTCCCCTGAGTTCTTGGAACAAGCAGCCCCTGTGTAGATGGTCCCACCCGCCTGAGCCCTGGCTGCCTCGCTCAGTGTGCTGTGGTGAAAAAGAATATCTATGGATCAGACTGAGTGAGATCGAGTGAGTTCTCTTGGACTTGGGTAAATTTTTGCACCTCTTTGGACTCCAGAGTCCTTGTCTTCAATTTCTGTCATTCAGTGAAGTTGCTGCTGCGAATTCAAGATGTACTGGACATTCACGTGTCTGGCAAAGAGAGGGTGCACAAGGAGAGATGGTTTCCACCACCTGTTATGCCACCCAAATCCTCAATGACCCCCCTTTGTCCCTGCACCCTATTCTGCTCCCACTGGTGTGGGAATGAACTATGGTGCCTGGTCTCCCACGCATTTGCCTCCCCTCCCATCACCACACACACACATACACACACACTGCACTTCCTTTTTTTTTTTTTCTTGAGATGGAGTCTTGCTCTGTCACCCAGGCTGGAGTGCAGTGGCATGATCTTGGCTCACGGCAACCACCGCCTCCCAGATTCAAGTGATTCTCCTGCCTCAGCCTCCCAAGTTGCTGGGATTACAGGCGCCTGCCACCAAGCCTGGCTAATTTTTGTATTTTTAGTAAAGATGGGGTTTTGCCACGTTGGCCAGGCTGGTCTCGAACTCTAGACCTCAGGTGATACATCTGCCTCAGCCTCCCAAAGTGCTTGGGATTACAGGTGTGAGCCACCGTGGCCGGCCTGACCTTCCTTCTTTGGCAGGCAGGGCTAGGTCTGAGCTGATCAGGAGACACGGCTTGGGCTGAGGTGGCAGGGTGGGTAGTAATGGCGGGCATCATTCCCTTGCGGCTGTGTGGGTGGAAAGCAGAGGACTCAGGGCTGGTGCTATCAGGGTTTTCATGGCCTGAGAGCAGCCCAGGGTGGCTCTGGGGCCCAGGACATTGGACTGGGCCTGTGGGTGCTGGCCCGGCTTCCTCTTCCCTCTGCCCCACCTCCTGCTGTTGCTGCTGCTGCATCTTTTTGGGATCTACTCTGAGAATGTTTTTGCGACTCCTGTTCCTGCTGCATGCGGAGGTGGCCTTGCTCCCTTGCCTGGTAGAGGCCTCTCCTCCGGATGCTTTGGGGGCTTCTCTGGGTTCCTACCTCAAGCAGCCCCTCACTGTGCTGGCCTGGCTTCACCCTGTGAACCTCCCTTCCTGGCATCTGGACCTTTCCAAACTGGCTCTGTGAGCCCCTCCCCTCCAAGGTGGCCCCTCTACCAGAGGTTCCCTAGTACATTGGAGATAACTCCCCTGTGACATCCCGGCTCAGATCAGCTCAGTAGCAACTGGCCCATGGCAGGCAGGGACTTCACTAAGGACCACCACACTCCACCCCTACTGACTGCCCCTTTGTGTGCTCTCATTGAACTATTAAGACTACATTATGAAATCGTTAATTAGCGGGGTAGCAGAGAGAAAGCTTTGAACAAAGGGAAAAAAGAGAGCGGCCTGTGAAGTAGAGGCAACTTGATTTTGGTTATGTGTTCAGCGTTGGAAAGAAGAATGGGTGCAACTAAGCCTTGATGGAGCACCAGTGGCTCACCAGGAGATTTTCCCTTCTCCTCTTTTTCCTTTATTTGCTGAAAAAACTTATTTTTTTTTAAATAGAATGTTCCATGTACTAGGTCTGGCTGATTACATCTTTGTGGTATAATTTAACTTGTTAGTCTATCCTCCACATTTCTTAAAAACCGGGAGTCAGATCTGGAGGCTGTTTGGACCAGTTTCAATTTGGCAAGGACCGATGGCAAGAGTTGCTGTGATTGGTGCAAATCTGTCGCCCAGCATCAGGAGCATGCGCTGAGGGGTCGTCCCTCTTTAGTGACCCTGAGGTGTGCCAGTCTGAGCCCTCCATTCACAAGCCTCATCTGGGGAGATTTTGATGGGCAGCCAGGGTTAGGAACCCTGGTTTGGATCCACCCCCTCGTTTTTCAGGTGACTGTCGCCAACCACACAGCAGTGCTGGAAGCCCCAGCCCCAGCCCCACAGTGCAGGATGATCGGGTTCTGCCTGTCAGGACCTCTTGCAGGCGGTTTTCCAGGGCTCTCTCTGGGCTTCTCACATTTCCCCCTTACCAGTGATAGTGTCAGAGCATTTCCCTGTGACATTTACTGACCATGAGAGAAGAACCAGAGATCTCTCCTGACTGTCATCTAACTTCAATGAATATCTTATGTCCAAGGCATGACAAAGGCTTGTGAAAGTCAGTGGGTTTACAGGGGCACTGGACAGAAGTGTGAACTCCTCCTCTAGACACCTTGCATGGGAGATTCAGTCTGTGGGGGGCCTGGGTCCAGCTGACCCTATCAGAGGCCGACTTAACCCTGGAGCCCAGAGGAGGCTGGTTCCTCGTGAATCAGCCAGTATCTGTCCACAAAGGGCCTCTGCTCTCTGTTGCTCAGTGAGGGTCCCAGGGCACCTGCGCTGGAGCAGGATGGGATGATTCTTACCTCTTGGCTTTGTCCATAGTTCACACACTGCCTGAAATGCACCTCTGCCCACCGGCCCCCATGCAGGGTTCTGGAGTACTCCATGACTGCTCCCCTGTGCTGCCTGTTCTGATCCCAGGCCGGGTCAGACCATTCACTTCCCCACCTTCAGCACTGACCACACTGTGCTACAATCTTAGCGGTGTACTGGTTAATACTGAGCAGGGCAATGGCATCTGTAGAAAATCAGCCGCGATCTGCAGCTTGTGCTGATACCAGCCTGTGGACACTCTCACCATGGTGATTTCAGGAGCTGACCCTTTGTTCCAGAGAGTCTGTGGCTTGAGTGGGCAGTGGACAGATTCTCCCCTGTTCCTGCCTTACCTTGGAGGCTTCTCTGCTGAGGTGAGTGCAGCCTCTTCTGTGGCTGAGTCATGCAGAGGGATGACAGGAGGCTGTGCCTGCATCCCTTCTCTGCTTCTATGGGCTTCTCATCCCCCTGGTTTTCATAGGACAGGTCTGGCACCTCTCCAGGGAGGATGGGTATCTCCAAACCTTCCCTAGGGATTCTGCCTGGCTTTTCCTCCCTCACAGGGTCAATTTGGGCTCTGTCCCTTGAGACCCTCATCTCAGCCTTTGTGGGTGGCCCCTTTTGTACCTGGTGTGGTAGGAGCAGCATGTCACAGTAGGATGAGAGGAGAGCTCTTTGGGCCTCAGACCTCATTCTCTTCAGCTCTGGTTTGCTGGTCCAGCTGGCCAGGGACAGAGGTAAGGACTTGGGGCTACCATCCCCTCTCAGAATCCTGGGTCTGTGTCTGTCTCTGACCTCTGGCTCAGCTGTAGCCTCTGCAGAGTTCCTAGCTGCAGAGTTCCGCAAGGGCAACCTAGCTCTTGGGGCTTGACAATGGAGCCCCCTCTGCCTGCTGAGCTGTTTGGAGGCTCTGCCTTCTTTCCCAGCCTGCTTTCAGAGATGCCCTGACTGAGCCTGGGATACTGCCAGGGTCCTTGCCTAGTTTCTTCAGCCCCTTTACATGTGAGTTTCATGAGGTGTTGGGGATATCGCATATTCAATTTGCAAGAAGCTCACCATAGAAACAGTAGGAGGGTAGCCTGCACATCATGAGTCCTTGCTTTGTGCCAGCCTTGCCCTGTCTGTATCCTTCAGCCTCACAGCGGATGAACCTGATGTCATCATCGTGCCCATTTTATTTTCAGTATATTAAGGCACAGAGGTAAAGTGTATTACCTGAGGTCACACAGCTGCTGAGCAGTCGAGCTTGGAGTTGAGTCCTGGCAGATGAGTCTGTAGCATCAATGCTGTGCCCCTCAGGCTGTGCCCTCCTGTCTGGCTGGGCATGACTCTTCTGAGTACAGTTCATAGTGTGCTTCACAGAGTGCCCTGGGACTCACACGGCTGTGGCTCTGTGCTGCTTCACAGACCGGGAACAGGAGCCCCAAAGATGTGGCTCATATCAATGAGGAGGCACAGAGTGTAGACAGAACACCAAATCTCCCCTGTAGTCTCAATGAGGAAGCTGGAGAAAGTTCTGTTTCCTAGCATGTTCTTTCTCTCTGCCTGAAGTCCCCTTGTGAAGGCCTGTGGCCAGAAAGCCCAGATGTGAGTCGTATGGTTGTCCATTTCTCGGTAAAGGAGGAATTCCAAGCTGTGAGGAGGTGATGGTGGGGAGGTAGCTCTCAGGTGGGCAGGACAGGGCCTGCAGAGTGTGAAAGTGCCTCCTAGAGCACCTGGTCCCAGAGATAACTGACTGTGTGGGGCTCTGGCCTCCCTGTAGAGTGGGAGAGGGGCTTTATGACTTATGTAATCGGTTCTCAGGTATTTCCTTGCACGAGTTGCAGTGTGGTGATCCGCCTACCATCATGTTACTGCCTGGTTCTCACATCCCTTTCTGTAGAAATTATTTTATTTATTTATTTGATTTGATTGTGGTAAGAACACTTGAAGTGAGATCTATCTTAACCCACTTTTCGGCACACAGTATGTAACTGCTGACCACAGGTACAATGTTGCATAGAAGATCACTAAGAGCCCTTTATCTTGACTGACGGAAACTTTATGTCCCTTGATTAGTAATTCTCCATGTTTACCCTCTCCTCAGCCCCTGCTAACCATTATTCCACCCTTTGATGCTGTGAATTTGACTATTTTAAGTACCTCAGATAAGTGAATCATCCAGTAATTTTTTTTGTGACTGGCTTATTTCAGTTAACACCATGTTCTCAACGTTCATTCATATTGTTGCATATTGCAGAATATTCTCTCTTTTTTAAAGGCTGAGCAGTATTCTATTGTATGTGTATATCATATTTGTGTCTCAATTTATTTGCCAATGGATATTTAGGTTGTTTCCACCTCTTGGCTATTGTGAATAGTGCTACAATAAACACAAGAGTGCATATGTCTTTGAGATCCTGATTTCAGTACTTTTGAGTAAATACACAGAAGTAGGATTGCTGGGTCATACGGTAGCTCTATTTTTAATATTTTGAGAGACCTCCAAACTGTTTTTCATGGTATCTGAACCATTTTGCATTTACACGTTTATTCAAGGGTTCCAACATCTCTACATTCTTGCCAACACTTGTCTTTTTTTTTTTTTTTTTTTTTTTTTTTTTTTTTTTTTTTT
>CAUYLG010078859.1:0-25466 GCA_963573385.1 Cacajao melanocephalus | reverse complement strand
CTCCCTCCATTCCTCCCTCCTACCTTCATTCCTTCCTTCTTTCCTTCCTTCCTTCCTTCCTACCTTCCTACCTTCCTTCTCTCCTTCCCTCTTTCCCTCCATCCCTCCTTCCCTCCTTCTCTCTTTCTCTCTTTCTCTTTTTTTCTTTGACAGAGTCTCACTCTGTTGCCTAGGCTGGAGTGCAGTGGCTTCATCTCAGCTCACTGCAACCTCCGCCTCCTGGGTTCAAGTGATTCTCCTGCCTCAGCCTCCCCAGTAGCTGGGATTAATTACATGCATGTGCTACCATGCCTGCCTAATTTTTGTATTTTTAGTAGAGACGGGGTTTCGCCATGTTGGCCAGGCTGGTCTCGAACCCCTGACCTCAGGTGATCTGCCTGCCTTGGCTTCCCAAAGTGGTAGGATTACAGGCATGAGCTACTGCACCCAGCATATTCTTTATTTGTTTGTGTGGATCCAATTTTTTGTCTGATATCATTTTTTCTTCTACCTGAAGACTTTTCTTTAAAATTTGTTATAGATTGATTAGGTCTGCTGAAAATGAATTTCCTAAGTTGTTTCTCTCAGAATAATTTTAATTTCTTCTCCATTTTTGAAAGACATTTTTATTGGGCATAGAATTCTAGGTTGATAGGTTGTTTTTCTTTCAGCACTTAAAAAACGTCACACATGGTCTTCTATCTTGCATTATGTCTAACATAAAGTCTGTATTAAACATTACGTTTGTTTTTACATATGTGACTTTTTCCTCTTTTTGCTTTCAATATTTCTCTTTGTCTTCTGTTTTTAGCAATTTGAATATAGTATACATTGGTAATTGGGAAGTTTTTGGAAGGGAGAGGTGTATATTCTGCTTTGTGTTCTCTGACCTTCTTCCACGTGGAATTTGGTTATTCTCATTAGTTTTGGAATATTCTTAGTTATCATTTCTTTTGTTTTTTCTTCTGCCCCATTCCTTGTTTCTTTTACTTCTGAGGTTCCAATTACACATACGTTAGATTATTTGATACATTCACTGGAAGTCTTGGATGCTCTGTTTATTATTCTCAGTCTTCTTGCTCTTTGTTTTTCATTTTCTCTGATTTCCATTGACTAACCTTCAAGTTCGAAGATTCTTTCCTCAGCTGTGTTGAGTCTACTGATGAGCCAGTCAAAGACATTCTTCGTCTCTGTTACTTTGTTTTTCAGTGTTAGCATTGTCTTTGATTCTCTGCTCAAATTACCCATATGATTTTGCATGTTGTCCAAAGTTTTCATTAGAGTCTTTAATGTATTAATCATAGCTATTTTAAATTTACCGTCAGATTTTTCCAATATCGGAGTCATATCTAAAGATCACTCTGTCTCTCAGGTGTATGTTGTTCTTCTGCTTTTTTGTATGCCTCATGAGTTTTTGTTTTTGAAAGTCAGATACCTGAATAGGAGAGTAGATACTAAGGCAAACAGTTTTTATGTCTGTGAATTGGCAGGCATTTTCTTTTACTCTGCTTTCATTGTGGGCATTTGAGTTAATCTAGTTGGGAATTGAGCAAGGTTTAAGGTTTGCAGTTGTTATGGTTATCCTTAGTGCATTAAAGGTTTCAAGTTCTTCTAGTAATGCCTGTGTTTAAGATGAGGGCTGGTTGGCCAGATGGTTTTGTGCATTTGTTTCCTCCTTAATATCTGCTCCACCTTTAGCTTTCAGTTTTCCCTTTGCACTTCCCTCATAGAGGACCTCTTTCCACGTTCTTGTTCTGTCCCTCTCCCAGAAGTATTATTCTGTTACTTTTCACTTAATACTTGTCAGCCTGGGGAACGTAGAGTGTTGGAAGGGCTCTAATTTAGTAGTAGGAGACACTGTGTCCCTGGAACTTAGGGATTGGACCTATTCAGTGCTCCTGGCTTTCTCTGGTGTAGGGGTGAGGGTGAGCAGCATCTTTTCCTACCTCTCCCTCAGTTTTTATTTTTGTTCTCTTTCCCCAAATACTATGAGTTTTCAATAATGAGAGTTTGTTTGCTATTGTCTCCAGTCACTTCAGTGAATTAAACTGTATTTGTGTCATATATTAAATGAATCAGATGTTGAGTTGCTCTTGATGTCACAAAGAAACTCTGTTGGTCCTGATTATTTCCCTTAGATTTTTCCTGTGGACATTTGAAGTTTAAGAAATTATGATAGTAGTCCTAAGTGGATTGGGAAATCAGTGAGCCTCATCATGTACTGGTAGGATTGCCTGTCAGCTGCCCTGTGCCAGGAGTAATTCTGTTAATTTGTTTGCAGCACCACAAGCTGTTATAGTATGGACCAGAATATGTCAGCTGCTGGTTAAATCTTTCTGGCATACTATACACTTAAATGATTGCTAAAAAAAAGTATTCCAGCTAGATTATAAAATGGTTTCACCACAAATGAAGGGCTCTTTTCTTTTTTAGTACTTAGTAGCCACAATGAAGATTTTGAAGTGTCTCTGAAGCACTATCCCAGAATTAAACGCTCTAGTCAATGCAAATATCATCTTGGTAAGTCGTTAATGAGAGAACACACACACTACCAACAGGCATAATTTGAGCCTAGACATTAACAAAATTGCAGTTCTTCTTGTTTTAAAAAATAAAAAAAAAAAATTTTAAGGAAAGTCACAGGTCTTAAATTAAGAAGGAGATAAGTCCTGTTTTAAGAATGGAGAGCCCAGGTGTGACGATGAGCTGACAGCAGCTTTTGTCACCTTACTGGTTCAGCTGATTCTCTGATCTGGCTAGTTCTCCCATTCTGCTCAATGAGGAAGGCTCAATCCCTCAAAGAATAATCCCTTTTCATTCAAAAGCATGCAAGGACAGTCAGAGTACGAATCAGTGGGGGCCTTTTCCTTATTTTGCCCAGCTATGTGTGTCATTCAAACCAGTCCACTAGATAATTTTTAGCCAAGTGTGGTGGCTCATGCCTGTAATCTCAGCACTTTGGAAGGCCGAGGCAGGTGGATCAACGGAGGTCAGGAGTTTGAGACCAGCCTGGCCAACATGGCAGAAACTCGTCTCTACTAAAAATACAAAACTTAGCCAGGCGTGGTGGCGTGGGCGTATAAAATCCCAGCTACTCGGGAGGCTGAGGCAGGAGAATCACTTTTACCTGGAACATGGAGGTTACTATAAGCCAAGATTGTACCACTTCACTCCAGCCTGGGCGACAGGGCAGGACTCTGTCTCAAAATAAATAAATAAATAAATAAATTAGATAATTTTAAAGAATCTACTGAAAACTATTTTGGGTTTTAAAATAAGTAAGTAGCGGCCATTCTGATTGTGTACACTGTGCTTAGCTTTAAAGTAGCTTAGTGTATAGTTACATGTGTCTCACCATTCATTAACTTAAGCAGTATTCTTGGCTAGGTAAAGACCTGTAGGAAGCCAGCTCGAAGACAGAACCAAGTGGGCTGATTAATAATATCAACACATCCGTCCATTGTTAAGTGCAACAACCATGCCAGAAAATTCCTTGATTCTCTCGTGATGAGCCAGCTAATTTTTATTATTTAGTAGTTGAATTTCCATTTGATTTTTGTTGCAGTTTTATTTTACGCTGAAATTGTTCAATATCCTTTTAGTTCTTAAACATCTTAATTATAGTTTATGTCTGATACCACCATTATCTGAATGCCCCATGGGTCTATTTCTAAAGTCTGTTTTCTCTCTTGGTTTTCATTCAGGTCTTCCCTACCATTGTCTATTTGTTTGAGTATGAGACATTGCTTATGAAAAACTAGGGCTCTGGTTGAAGTTATCATTCTCCAGAGAAGCTTTAGGAGAAGGCAGGTAGGCTAGGAGCATATCTCCCTAACTTAATTGTGGATTGAGATAAATTGAGACCAAGTTTCAGTCCTTGTGAAGACTGGTCTGTTTCTTGTTATTATTATTCCTAGTATAAGGGATGCTTAAGGGATATAGCCCTTGAAGGTTCCAACTGGAAGCCTGGAGCAGTTACCAGGCCTTGAATGTCAACATTTCCCCCAGCACTCTGCTTGTCATTTTAGCCATTTTGTCTGTGCTTTTGAAATAAACAGTTGCCTCATAGGTAAAAGTGGTGCCAAGCATAAGCCTTGTATCTCTGAGTTCCCCACGACCTGGATCTTGGCTCTGCAATTCTTTGCTGCTTTGGGTGCTTCCTAGTATCTTCAAACGTATTCTTCGTAACATTTTTTTCAACTTTTAAAATTTGTTCTCAGCAAGAGGATTTCTCCAAAACAACCAAGCCCACCAGTACCAAAGGTAGAACTTCGTCTGCCAATAGTTTGTTGTATATTTGTTGCTATGCACAGTGCTAGGCCCTGGGGTATGGTGGTATATGAGACCATTCAGAGACATTTTTATGTTCCTTCTGCTATTATCAGTGTGTGTCTTTTCTCCCAGTAATTCTACGTAAGTGTAATTTGTGATACTATGTTAGTCGTCTAGCTATGACCAGACCACATTGTAAGTGTCTGTTTGTAGTCATCAAGTCAGACAAGCACATAAGTGTGGCAGTCTGGCCGGCGCTGTGTTATCATTCTGCTTACTTTGTTACAGCACATGTTGCCTGCCCTGTGATAGTTTCTTGCATCTGCGTCTGTCTTCCCCACCAGAACATGCGTTTCTTGAAAAGCAGACACCGTCATGTTGTTCTGTTTATCTGGCCAAGTTCCTTGCATAGACTTGTTCACTAACAGAGTTATATTTGAATTCACATAATGCTGACATTGGTGTCCTGTCAGTCTATCTCAGACCTCCATCTTCTTCAGGTCCCCTTGATAGATGTACTTCATATGCTGGCCTTCAAGATTCCTAAAATACTCTTCCTGAGGGGAGAGGGACAAATGCTCACACTCCCAACAGAGAGTCAACTTCAGTCAGAAGAGATGCAGCGTGATAGAGCAGACTTTTAGTCTGTCACAAAGAGGAGTCTGTTTCAAACACGTGGGTCCGGGACTGGCTGGGGTTGCTTCGTGTGCTGTTTGAAGGCAGGATATGTCTGTGTTTCTTCCTCAAGCCCTCTTTAGACATTTCCTCTAAAATAATGTAATGATAGGAGAGCGCAAATGAGTAGTAAATTCATCGAGCCTGGGGGTGTTGTATGAAATCAACTACTATAATCACAGAATTAATTAATTCATTTATTAATTGATTCAACAAATGTTTATTAAACACCTTCTTTGTGTCAGGCACTTGGAACCCTGAAGGGCTATATCCCTTAAACATCCCTTATACTAGGAATAATAGTAACAATTCATTCATTAATTGATTCAACAAATGTTTATTGAACACCTTTGTGTCAGGCACTATTCTTGAAATTGGAAATAGAGCAATAAACAAATAAATTTCTGCCCTCATGGAGCTTACATCTTTGAATTCTCTTTTATAGTACTGATGTTTGTTCAGCTATAACCATTTTCTTTTTCTTTTCTTTTCTTTTTTTTTTTTTTTTTTTTGAGATGGAGTCTTGCTCTGTCGCCAGGCTGGAGTTCAGTGGCGTGATCTCGGCTTACTGCAACTACCACCTCCTGGGTTCAAGCAATTCTGCCTCAGCTTCTGGAGCAGCTGAGACTACAGATGAGTGCCACCACACCCAGTTAATTTTTGTATTTTTAGTAGAGATGGGGTTTCACCCTGTTGGCTAGGATGGTCTTGATCTCTTGACCTTGTGATCTGGCCAGCTCGGCCTCCCAAAGTGAGCCACCTCATCTGGCTTCAGATATAACCATTTTCTATATGTCAGTTCAAAAGATGGGGAATATTCTGATAATATTTTTATTTTCTCCTACGTGTGAGATGTACTATTTTAAAATATAGAAATTTAAAACTTCTCCTCCTCTTTCAGTCTTAGAGTTTATAGCATGTTTATTTCACTCCAGTACACCCTAGATGTGGTTGTACTCTTTTGGAAGGAATAATTGCCTTATGACATCTTTAAGTACATGGTAGATAATCAGAAAAAATTTGTTGCTTAGCATTAGAATACTAAAAATTAACATCGCTGATTATAAATTTTTTAATCAACTAAGTTTATATGGAAACATTTTGCAAAATAATGAAACTTACTAGACTAGGCACAATAATTTTGTAGGAAGGAGATTGGAATTATGGTGTTACTTTCCTATAAATCATAAATTAATAGGCTAGTCAAAGTTCTCTTTTCTGTGTTGGCAAATTTATATACCAGCTGGCTCTAGAATTGGGGACCAGATTAGGTAAATTTGAGGTGCCTCTGAAGTATTCATGTAAAGAGGCTCTGAGAAGGAGAAATAAATGTGATCATGAGTATGTAGGTAGGTTAGTGACTTAAGCTGTGGGCTTGGTTGAGATTTCCTAGGGAGAGAGTACAGGGAGAGAAGAAGGCCTGGGGCTGAGCTTTGAGGAGCTGCAGTTCTCAGTGGCACTTTCCAGAGGTTTGCCAATCTCGTTAGTCTTCTAAAAGAACTAATTTGGATATTGATTCCTTGTATTTGACATATATTTTATCTTACTGATTCCTGTTCTTATCTTTATTATTGTCTTTTAATTTCTTTGGATTTGCTCTTTTATTGTATTTCTGATTTTTTAAATTGGATACTTAGCTTATTAATATTTTAGGCTTTCAGGCTGGGTGCAGTGGCTCACGCCTGTAATCTCAACACTCTGGGGAGGCTGAGATGGGCAGATCACATGAGGCCAGGAGTTTGAGAACAGAATGGCCAATGTGGTGAAACCTTGTCTTTACTAAAAATACAAAAATTAGCAGGCGTGGTAGTGCACACCTATAATCCCAGCTACTGGGGAGGCTGAGGCATGAGAATCACTTGAACCTAGGAGACAGAGGTTGCAGTGAACCGAGATCATGCCACTGCACTCCAGCCTGGGTAACAGAGCATGTATTAGTCCGTTTTCACACTGCTGATAAAGACATACTCCATATTGAGAAATTTACAAATGAAAGAGGTTTAATGGAGAACTCAGTTCCACGTGGCTTGGAAGCCTCACAATAGTGGGGGATGGCAAGGAGGAGCAAGTCACATCTTACATGCATGGCAGCAGGCAAAGAGAGAGCTTGTGCAAGAAGACTCCTGTTTTTAAAACCATCAGATTTTATGAGACCCATTCATTATCACAAGAACAGCACAGGAAAGACTCACTCTCATGATTCAGTCATCTCCCACTGGGTCCCTCCCATAACATGTGGGAATTATGGGAGACGAGATTTGGGTGGGGACACAGAGCCAAACCATATCAGAGTGAGATCTTGTCTCAAAAAAAAGAAAAGGCTTTCTTTTCTTAAAACATTCAAAATATAAACTTTAAGAAATGTTTTACTTGAACACCACAAACTTTAATATGCAATATTTTCATTATTGTTCAGTTATATTTTAATTTTCATTAGAGTTTCATTTGATCCATGAGCTTTTTGAAGTTTAAAGTTTTCGAGCCTATGGGATAATTTTCTGTTTATTTTTTTCTGTGTTAATTGCATTGTAAATAGAGCACATGGTTTTATGATAAGAATCCCCCGAAATTATTGCAGCCTGCATTCTGATTGAGTACAGGCACTTTTAAGAAATATTGGATGGGTGCTTGAAAAGAATGTGCATTTTTCAGTAGACGGATACAAGGCTCTTAATATATTTAGTAGGTCAGAGTTGTTAATTGTGTTTTTCATTTCTTCCATATATTTACTGAATTTCTGTATGCTTGCATTATCAATAATTGAGAGAAGTGTTAAAATGTTAAACTACAATGATGGGCTTGTCTGTATGTCCTTTTTGATGCTGATTTTTGTTTTATGTATTTGGCCTTTCTGTGTGGCATTCTGGGTAATTTCCTTAACTCTATCTTCTAGTATATGAATTAGCTTTTCAACTGTATATATTCTGTTGCTTAATTTATTAAGTTTTAATTTCAATGACTTTAATTTCTAGATATTCTAATTAGTACTTTTTCAAATATGCTTAGTTTTTCTGGGTTGAGTCTTTTCTTATACTTTTTTTTTTTTTTAAAAGCAACTGTGTCAGAGTCTGATTGACTTATGTCAAGTTCTTTGTTATCTGATCCTGATCTTTGTTCTGTCCAGATGGTTTCATGTGTGTTATAATTTTGGGTTGTGAGCTTTCCTTAGTGGGGTTCTTTTGTGAATCTGAAGAAAGATGTGGCCTCTTTTAGTAAGTTTATTTTTGTTGTTGTTGTTTTTTCAGTTTGCTTCTACCAAGCTTTTCACTAGCCTGGAAGCAATTTCTATGTTACTTTGTCAGCTTTGGGAGTGTCTAGATCACAGGTATAGTATAATTTTGAATCTCAAACCTGGGTAAATTCAGGCTTATGAATATGAATATGAATATGAATTCACATGTTAATTTACCCCTCCCTCCACCCTGTGACCCTCCAAATTGGAGGTCAAATCTAGACAAGCTTCTCTGTTTTCGCCCTCAGCAGGCGGGCTGTTTTCTGTTTTAATTAGTTGACCAGTTCACTGAAAATAGAGCCTTTTGAGGGTCTCAGTTTTAACCTAGAGGTCTTGATGCCAGCTCCCCGAATCATGTGGCTGCTGGTTTCAGCCCTTACTGAGGGCCTGTGATTCCTCAACCCAGACCACTGACATCTGCTCCCCACTCCAGAGGGCCTCAGGATCAGCTCTAATGCTGGCTGCCTCGGTTTTTTAGCTTCCTTGTTTATTCCACCTGGTGATTTTCCTTACTTTTTCAAGCACTCAGCTATTCTTTTTAAAGGGTGATTTATTTTGTATAGAATCATGTAGTACTTGCAGAGGGAGAACTTTTAGGTTTTCTAATCTGTCGTATTGCCAGAACTATTAGTCTTCGTCAGTTTTAAGGAAGAAATTTTTATCAGCACACACACTTTCTCTCCTTTTTAAATTTTTAACAAGCTTGCTGTGAAGCCGCCTGTCCACCTTTGTTTTCAGGGTTGTATGCATTTTCTTGATTTAAATAGCTGTTGTGGTGCCTTGTATTAGTCTCACACTGCTATAAAGATACTCCCTGAGACTCGGTAATTTATTTAAAAAAAAAAAAGGGGTTTAATTGACTCACAGTTTCACATGGCTTAGGAGACCTCAGGAAACTTACAATCGTGGCAAAAGGCCAAGGAGAAGCAAGCACCTTCTTCACAAGGCAGCAGGAGAGAGAGTGGGCTCAGTGCAAACTGCCGGTTTTAAAACCATCAGATCTCATGAGAACTCACTATCACAAGAACAGCATGAGGGAAACTGCTTCTGTGGTCCAATCACCTCCCACCAGATCCCTCCCTCAACACCTGAGGATTACAGTTAGAGATGAGATTTGGGTGGAGACACAGAGTCAAACCATATCATGCCTATTGGGAAAATCTGGTGAGGGGATGCTTTTAGTCGAAGTCTATTGTAGGCCGAAGGCTGGTTTTCATAAACAAACACGCAGACAAACCAATAAATGAGCAAATACATATATACACTTACAATAACTAGCACCTTATAAATTCGTCAGTTGTCTTTAGTGATAGGAGGTCAGCATCTAAGGACTGTGGTTAAACAGTGCCATGTCATGAGATCTGGAATGCCTCTGTTTTGTGTGAGTGATTCAGATCTTTGAAGTGGCGATCCTACCACACCTTTCCTTGAGTCTGATTCTTTCCAGGAAACTTCACGGTTTTGGGGTGGGGAGGACTCATTTAAGAACAGAGGGGCAACAGTATGTTCTTCTTTATATAGTCTCTGGGGTAGAACACACTGCTCATTGGCTTTGTGCATGTTTTGTAGAACTGGAAGGAACAATCATGGTAGCCCCATAATTTCTGTATGACCCCCCAAGTGTCTACTCTTCCTATATTGCCACAGACCAGAATTATGTTAAAAATTGTGGGCTGGATTACTAAAATTGTATTAGCAACTCTTGACTCACAGAAAAGATTAAACAAAGTCTATTAAAGAAAAAGCAACTTGATTACATTTTTAAGAACAAAATTTAAAATAGATGAAAATTGTGTCTTATTACAGATAGAATTATAAATCTCTTTTTTAAAAAGGGGAGAATAAGATTATGGTTCTCTTCAGTTACGTAGATAAGAAAGAGAGATTAAATGGATAAGAAAGGAATCAAGAAAAGTGAGACAAACATAACATCTGATGGTCAAAGCTAAAGAAAGTTAAAAAAAGTTGTATTGTAAAAGTAATAGCCAGAATTTTTTTTTAAAAAAGCTCTAAAATTTTGACTTAAAGTCTGTAAGCCCAGCTAATCTCAAAAACCTCTATTCCTATCTAAAACATCTTTCTTTACAGTAAACTTCTTGTCTCAGCACTGAGAGTCACTCTAAGATGGGAGAAACTGCCTTTTAGAATACCTAACACAGATAACCAGTGCTGGACAGGGTGTGGAGAAAAGGGAACCCCTGTATATGGTCAATGGGAATGTAAGTTTGTATAGCCATTATGAAGAACAGTATGGAAATTTCTCAAAAAATTAAAGATAGATCTATCATATGAGTCAGCAATTTGACTTCTGGGTATACATCCAGAGGAATCTAAATCAGTATATTGAAGAGATATCTGCGTTCCCATGTTTATCACAGCACTGTTCACAAGAGCCAAGATAGGGAATCAACCTAAGTGTCTACAGTGGATGAATAAAGAAAATGTGCTGTATGTACACAATGAAATAGTATTCAGCCATAAAAAGAATGATTTCTTATCATCTGTGACAACACAGATGAATCTGGAGCACATAATGGTAAATGAAATAAACCAGGCACAGGGCCGGGCATTGTGGCCCATGCCTGTTATTCCAGTGCTTTGGGAGGCTGAGGTGGGTGGATCACCTGGAGTCAGGAGTTTGAGACCAGCCTGGCCAACATGGTGAAAGCCCATCTCTATCAAAAAAAAATACCAAAAATAATTAGCCGAGTATGGTGGCATGTGCCTGTAATCCCAGCTACTCGGGAGGCTGAGGCAGAAGAATTGCTTGAACATGGAATGCTGGGGTTGCAGTGAGCTGAGATTGCACCACTGCACTCCAGCGTGAGACTCCATCTCTAAATAAATAAATAAATCAGGTAGAGAAAGACAAATGTTCCATGGCCTCACTGATACGTGGAATCTGAAGAAGCTGAACCCATGGAAGCAGAGTAGAATGGTGACGATTAGGGGCTAGGGGTTGGGTGGGGTGGGGAAGAATCACAGAGGCTGTAATACAAAACTCCACTTAGATGGGAGGAATAAGTTCAGGAGATCTATTCTACCACATGGTCATGAGTTAATAACACTGTATTATATACTTGAAAATTGCTAGGAGATATTTTAAATGTTCTTAGCACAAACATGATTAGTATGTGAAGTAATGGATGTGACATTTAGCTTGATTTAGCCATTCCACAATGTATGTATGTATATATATATATATATATACACATATATCACACACATATATATATGGATATATATATCACAAATATATATGTGATATATATATATCACAACATCATGTTACACACCATAAATATATACATTCTTGTTGATTAAAAAATTTAATTAGAAAAAAGAATACCTAACATACACTTCAAAGCTATGACGCACTTTTCCTTTTGTTTTTTTTTTAGATACAGAGTCTCGCTCTGTCACTCAGGCTGGAGTGCAGTGGCGCAATCTTGACTCATTGCAACCTTGGCCTCCAAGGTTCAAGTGATTCTCCTCAGCCTCCCGAGAGCTAAGATTACAGGCACCCACCATCACGCCTGGCTGATTTTTGTATGTTTTAAATTAGAGATGGGTTTCACCATGTTGGCCAGGCTGGTCTCAAACTCCTGACCTGTAGTGATTCACCCACCTCGGCCTCCCGAAGTGCTGGGATTACAGGTGTGGGCCACCACACTGGCCTTTGATGCACTTTTTCAACTGTAGGCATAAATGGCTTCACTCCCTGGTTTCTCCTGTAGACAGATGTATTCAAGGTACGGATAGCTATTGACTTGAAGCTGGTATTCCTGTTGAACACATTATAATATTTTATAGCCAGGTATTATAGTGAGGTTTCAAGTGAAACTAGTTTTATGGTACTGTGAAACAAACCTGAATTTTCAAAAATGAGAATGTTCTCAGAAAACAGTGGTTATTATCCTAACAAACTAAATCAAGTGCAAATTGTTGCTTTACTCAAAGCAGTCACAAGGTGTTGTGGCTATAAACATCTAGTTAAATTATTCTCAACAAGAAAAGTAGTTTTTGTTTTTTTTTTTTTTTTTTTTTTTGAGATGGAATCTCTCTCTGCTGCTCAGGATGGAGTGCAGTGCTGCAATCACAGCTCACTGCAGCCTTGACCTCCCAGGTCCAGGCAGTCCTCCCAGCTCAGCCTCCTGAGTAGTAAGGACTACTGGGGCACACCACCATGTCTGGACAATTTTTTGTGCAGACGAAGTCTCCCTATGTTGCCGAGGCTGGACTCTAACTCCTGTGCTCAAATGATCCCCCTGCCTTGGCCTCCCAAAGTGCTGAGATTATAGGCGTGAGCCACACTGCACCTGGCCAAGAAGAGTATTTCAATTTCTGTTTTCCGTCCACAAACCTCACAAGCAGACCTTTCTCTTCCTGCTGTAGCTTTGAGAGTTGCCACACTATAAACAGAGACATCACTGATAAAAATGCGTACATACATGTCTAATCTAGAGACAGAAAAAAATATTTTGTAAAAAGTAACTTGTGTAGTTCTCTCAAAGTTTCAGGTGTCACCTGGAATTCAGAGAGATTCCTCACTGATAATGAATGGACTCAGTGATTGCTGGCTACTGGAGTTACTAATGTCCTTCACACTAACTTTTTTATTTTTCATTTTTCTGCTTTAAAACTCACTCTGTACTTAAAGATTCTCCAATTTTATGTTTTGTGCTATTCCCAGCACTTTGTTAAAAATAAGAAAGGGATTTGTTACAGGCTCACACCTGTAATCCCAGCACTTTGAGAGGCCAAGGTGGGCAGATCACAAGGTCAGGAGTTTGAGACCATCCTGGCCAACATGCTAAAACCTCATCTGTACTAAAAATACAAAAAATTAGCTGGGTATGGGGGTGCACGCCTGTAATCCCAGCTACTCCTCTGGCTGAGGCAGGAGAATCGCTTGAACCCAGGAGGCGGAGGTTGCAATGAGCTGAGATCACACCACTGCACTCCAGCCTGGGTGACAGCGAGACTCCGTCCCCCCAAAAATTTGTATTCAAAACTGTCACTTCTTCCTCATGAGAAACAGAAATGCAGCAAAACTATATCATTGCAGGACTAAATGGAATATTTTCAATTGTATTATTTTTTCATGTCAAGCATTTTAACACAATTCTAAATAAATGATTTCACAAAAGGTACAAAAACTATTGGAATGAGGATGGGACAGATACATCATCAGGATAGCAACTGATGCCTGTGCCACGGGGGCCACCTCTGGGTTCTCTGCGGTCACCTGGAGAAAGGACTGCTCTTTAAAGCAAACAACAATAATCCTTGTAACTGGAACACCTAAGCCCCAGGAAGTCACATTCTTAAATGCAGTCTACACTGCTTTTTACTTTGGAAAGTTCTCTCTTGAGTGAGTATAATTTGTTCTCGATTATGATAGAGCTGTTTAGGATTTGTAATATGCTTTTTAAAAAAAAATTTAAAAAGAAATCCTTTATTTTGATTTTTAAGGAAAAAAAGAGCCCCTGGTTAGAGCATAGTGCAGTTAGTTGCCTGTGATGTTGAAAATAGATGTGCTCTTTCCCCTTTTACTTAACACATTATTTATTCCAGAGCAAAAAGATTCTTATTTTTTTTGAATAGTAATTATGGTGTCCACCTCTTAAAAAATGTTGCCATTGCATCACTTTTTAAGTCTTTCATCTGACAGATTTTCAAGATTGTACTCCTGGGAGAAATGGTGAAGAGAAACTGGGGCGTTAATGAGACAGATTGAAGCTGGAGATGTAACTAGTGCTAACAGGATTTACAATGTAGAACGCCTCCGTCTCCAACCTGAGTGGATTTCCTTCTGCCATGATTGCAGTAGGATTCAAACTCATCTTTCCTTTCTTACCATGTCTTTCCCTCTTAAAATTATCTAATAGATCTTCTTTGCATGTAAAGTACCCTAAATATTGAAGTCTTCTAATTTGTTTTTCTTTCTGGAAAGCATGTTGAAGGCTGCTTCCAGATATTCCGCACTAGCAAATACAGATTTTCTAGCAACAGGATGCCTATTTAAAATGCCTGGACTAGCCAGATGTGGTGGTTCACGCCGTAATTCCAGTACTTTGGGAGGCTGAGGCAGGCAGATAACCTGAGGTCAGGAGGTCGAGAACAGCCTGGCCAATATGGTGAAACCCCATCTCTACTAAAAATACAGCCGGGTGTGGTGGCGCGCGCCTGTCGTCCCAGCTACTTGGGAGGCTGAGGCAGGAGAATCACTTGACCTGGGAGGTGGAGGTTGCAGTGAGCCGAGATCACACCACTGCACTCCAGCCTGGGCAACAAAGCAAGACTCCATCTGAAAAATAAAAAACAAAAAATAAACGCCTGCATTGATTTAGCAACAACGACAACAAACTTAACAAAATTTTATTTTCACCACAAAAATATATGTTTTGGAAAATGTATGTTGCATAAGCAAGTGGATAAACTTCAGAAGTGAATACTCAGCCAGCACGCCCTTCCCCTGGGAGTGGTCCAGTTAGCAGACTCGCTGCGGCTCCGCCAGTTTTCCACATCAGGGTCCTAATGAGTTGGAACCACGTGGGTAACTTTTACTAACTGTCAAAAACTGAAGTTTATAAGTGATTTACTTTAAAAATACAAGTTAGAGAGCATGAGAAGTCATGCCTGGAATTGCAGGGAAAGCCACGGTGTCTAAACTCTGCCTCACCTGTCAGCTACTGATACCTGCTGAGCCAGTGATCAGTCTAAGGAAGAGGGTGATCCTTTTGACAGAACAGGTGTGAGAACTGGGAAGTCGCATTGTGCTTTACCTCTCCCCAGAGTTTTGTTTTGGTTGTCAGAATCTGGGCATGCCGATGGTGGTTATGTGTGAGAATATTATTTGTCATGCGTTGCGTCTCCCTCCCCTGCCTCAAAACAAACAAAGCCTAAAGAAACAAGTCAGTGCTTTGAAAGATGCTGCCAACCTTTCATTAAGCCAAGTCAAGCTGGTTACCTTTAGTAGAGGTAGAATTTTTGCTAGTGCTTCACATTTGGTGCCTGTCTCTAGAAAGCGCCCCTGAAAGAGAGTTGAGAGTGCACAGGTTGTGTCTCTCTGGTGTGGAGAGAGAGTGCAGGTACCTTCTCAGCTGTCTCACTGACATTCTTCCCTGCCTGCCCTCAGTCCCTTAGCACAAAGAGAATGACTGCAGCTTCTCTGAGCTTTGTAACCAAGCAAGTGAGGAAGGTCCTGATAAATGTGTCAGACTCCCTTTCTCAGTCCGGGAGTATCTGAATAAATAATAGCAAGGAAATAAATTCAGCTGTGACATGGATAGCATCCTTATAATCCCAACCCAACACATCCAACACAATTGGGTCACTCTTAAAAACAGCAACAACTACCGCAACAAAACTTCCAGCAAATGTGCCATTAAAAACTCTTACATAATTGTAACAGATTTGGGTTTTCTCTGGTTCAGGTTTTCTTGCCTCTTTGATAATCAAATGATCTGAAGAAAGGCATAGAATTTCAGGGGAGAATCTGCATGACAGGCTTACAATAAGGCTATTCACAGAGACTCTTTTATGAGCGTACACAGGATCTGCATCATTCTTCGTCTCTGGCTTTGCTACAAGGTTCCATTTAAACTGAACCCAACTTGCGGACTTAACTGATCCAGGAATGACTCAATACAATGAGCCAGCCACTGTATCTCTTTTCCCCTTTTGATAAAGGGACTTAACACAATGGGCTTTACAGTTCTTAAATGACTGATTTTTTTTTCTGTCTTTGAGATGTGGTGCTTATGAGACCTTTTGTTTCTTTAAAAAGATTCACATGGTTTGATTATATTTTTGAGAAGTATAAACAAATCCAATATGGACTCCTTACCCTTAGGATAAAACTTTAAAAATCTTGTAAATGATATAGAAGCAAAACTCATGTCACACTATTTACACACCTGATCTCAACATATTAGAAATGATTAACTACTAGGTATTATTCAATTAAACTTGAAAACATTTATTTTTGAGGGGTGATTCTGATATAATTTCTTACTAGAAATGTGCTTCAGCATTGAATTTCGTGTTTACACATTTCTTGTTATCTGCTGGTGTTTATACTGTGTTCACGACCTAATATGATATGTAAATTTAAGATTTTGGTAAAATTGGTCAGGTGGTTAGAGACCATGAGATGGTTGTGGTGCTAATACAGTTCCCAGTTCCTGCCAGGGCACCTTGCTTGTCCCTGAGTAGTTGGGACGGAGGGGAGACCCTTGAGGATGCATCTGGTGGCACACTGCAGCGAGAGCATTGGGGACCCACGCTTTGGATATACACCTCAGAATAGTGGTCCCCAAACTTTAGTGGAAACAGGAATCATCGGGCATGTGTGTTAGAACTGCAGATGCTTGGAGCTCACCCCCAGAGACTCTTGATTCAGTAGGTTCGGGATGGGAGCCAGAGAATTTGCATTTTTAACAAGCCATGCAGTTGATTCTGATGAGGTGGTTATTGCACCACACTGAGAGTCATCCTCCTGAAGTCACAGGGGAATGTTGGGAGACCCTGCGTCCTCCCCTGCAGCACCTGCTGCCCCTAGGTGAGTGGGGACCTTGGTTAGGAGTGACCCCTGCTGTGATCCAAGGGCTGCAGATGCCAGGAGGGGAAGGACAGCTCTGGTATTTGCAGAGTGTCAGAGCAGCTCTTGCATCTTCTACCTGGTCTGCCTCCATCCACAGCGGGGTGGCATCCTCTTCACCTTCATGTGGCAGGGAACACGCCTCTCCTGTGGGTCAGCACTGGGTGTTTCAAAGTGTCATCTCACTTTCACTCTAGCTTTGTAATTAGAACTTCAGAGAGGTTGTTATCTTCAGTATTTAATCAAAATTTGCTTCTTTATCCCACTCCCCTACCCTGATTAACATAGTTTTAGATTTTTGGAAATGAGGATCTTTTCCAATTAGAAATGGATTCGCAGGAAGCCTTTTGGGAATTATGGATGTCACATGTTTATTCATTTCATGAGGATGCGATTTTTCCTTGAAGATCTGTTGATCGGATGGTCAAAGCCGATAGGGAAAATAAATGTTGATGATAACTACTGATGTTTACAGCAGTTTGCCTGGGATGCTGTTGCGTGTTTTGTTTGGAGAATCCACCCCCATATGGTTGGCAGACTTTTCTATTATGAGAAATTTCAGGCTATTCACAATTAGGAAGTACAGAAAACTCCCATATATTCATTACCCACTTTCTAGAGTTATCAATATTTATTATGTTTTTCAGCAGCCTTTTATTGTTTTTATTTTATTTTTGAGACAGTCTCGCTTTGTTGCCAGGCGCCAGGCTGGAGTGCAGTGGCGCGATCTTGGCTCACTGCAACCTCCGCCTCACGGGTTCAAGCAATGCTCCTGCCTCAGCCTCCCGAGTAGCTGGGACTGCTGGCATGCACCACCACGCCCAGCTAATTTTTGTATTTTTAGTAGAGATGGGGTTTCACCATGTTGGCCAGGATGGTCTCGATCTCTTGATCTCGTGATCTGCCCGCCTCGGCCTCCCAAAGTGCTGGGATTACAGGCGTGAGCCACCGCGCCCAGCCCCTTTTATTGTTTTTAAATCTTGCTGGTGGTTTTTGTAAGGGAGAACAAGTAATATCTTTTCTGCATCTATGGAAAGGTTCATGGCTCAGGCCCCTATTACAAAAGATAGATGAAAAAGGCAGAAACATACAGAGGTATTTATTATAAGTTTTATATGACACAGGAGCCTCAAAAGGAAGTACAGACCCCAAGACACAGGGAAACCTCTGTACGTTTCTGCTTAGGTTTGATCGAGAGTGGACAGAGGTATGATAGGACAAAGGGGTATGATTTAGCTGGCATGAAACTAGAGGGAAGTTGGCAAGGCCTGTTTGTTCAGATTCTTCCCTGTGTCCCTGTGTCTTCGGAGACAAGGAGATTGTTTTTCTTTGGGTATAGGGAGGGCACCTCTGGAATGAGGGGCTTATGAGCTGCTTCAAGGGAAGGGCAGAGAATTCTTTTATGGCCTGCTTTAGGGGAGGAGAGAGGAGAAGGTTAGAGGGACCTTCCTGCTTCCGCTGTTCTCTCAAATGCCAAGTTGCCATATTTTGGGATACATGCTGAACCTCGTCATTTTCAAAGTGGTTTTAGGAATGAAACAAACATGAAATGCTTTGCTTAGGGCCTGAGTCGAGTGATCACAAATAGTCATTTAAACGTGTCCTTTCCAGGAATGTGTTCCAGAAGACCTAGAACTGAAGAAGAAGATTTTTGCTCAATTAGATTCCATCGTTGATGACCGAGTGATCTTAAGCAGTTCCACCTCTTGTCTCATGCCTTCCAAGTTGTTTGCTGGCTTGGTCCATGTGAAGCAATGCATCGTGGCTCATCCTGTGAGTATTTTAAATCCAGAGGATTGATTGTATATCATTCTGTTTTTTTTAGGGGGGTCAATAACTTGTGACGAATCCACTAGTATTTTAAACTGTTTTATTGAGACATAATTCACTTAAACAATTCACCAATTCAGATTGTGCAGTTCAGTGGTTCTTATTGTATTTACAGCATTGTGCAATACCAGTATTTTTAAAAAAGAATTTTATCCAAAAATCTCTTTGATTTTTATCTGTGTACCACATGTGCAATGGAACAGAGTGAGCCATGCTTTGAGGCTTTCACTCTCAAGTAACTGTGTAGCTGAGAAGGCTGATTACCAAACACAAAATTCTACTATCAGTATAAAAGTGCTACATCAACAATGTATACATCGGGTAGGACTGTACAGATATGTCACTTGGACTGTGTAGTTACTTACTCAACACAATTCAGAGTAGGATCCGTTTTGTTAAAATGCAGATTCTGGGTCCCGCTTCTGAGATTCTGACTGTAGGTCTGACGTTAAGCACTTTTTTTCCTTGTGGTTCCTGTCCACCCCCTCATTGTAATTAACTGTGCAAGCTTATTTGCCAGGAGTGCATTATGAGGTGCCCTGGTCAGTGAGTTTCAAATTGGCATGTAAGCGCTCAAGGAATCTTCTAGTGATTAATGTATTGAGGTGAGGAACGGGGAATGAGAGAGGAGATTCAGTGAGCGACATTTGAGTTGAACTATGAGTTCAGTGTGACCTTGGAGAACCAGGACAGCCTGTTAGAATGGGAAAGGTGACTTAGCTCAAGCTATGATAAAGATAATAGTATATAATAGTGACCACACCCTTGGCACCACCAGGTTGCCAGAGGATAAGATCAGGAAGAAGCAACACAGAGGCGCTGGGCCCAGCCTGGCTAGCAGGTGGTTGGGCTGATGAGGGGAAGAGAGGGTCTGAAGCTGGGGAAGAGCATAAGCAAAGACCCTGGACCAAGAGCAAGCTCAGCGTGCAGAACTGTGGGAGGCCAGCCTGGCGAGATGAGCACACATGCCCTGGAGCCATGGGAGCACTCAGTAGTAGTTGGGTGTGGAGAATCATGAGGGTTACTCTGCGGAGCTGGGACAGGCAGCTTGGGTCCAGAGCAACAGTGTGATGTGGTGAAGGCGCTGCTTGGGGAGGGCAACACGAACGTCCTTCCTGGGGTGAAGACGGGTCAGAGAGGGGAGCAGTGACATCACAGGACTTGGGCTGTATTCCAAGCTTGAGTGACCAGGGCCTAGGATCAAGAGCAGGGCAATTCCTCTTTCTGAGCAAGAGCCATTTAGAGTGTGGAGGTAACAGACGCCTACCAGATCTGCAGATGCCCGCCAGGTTTTATGTGCTGGGAAGAGCGGCAGCTTGGACCACCATTTACATAGCTGCATGGTCCTGGGAGGGAGGATGGAAACAATGAGAAATGGTTACAAAATAAGGAGGCTGAGATGCCTAGAAATAGAAGAGAACCAGCCACATTTGGTTACCACTCAAATAGGAATGAGATTAGCATTTGAGGGACCCTGATGGAAACCAAGTCCTGAGAAGCCTTCCGTGCCTTCGCTTTGGAGACACATACATGTCAGTAAAAAGGGCTCCCAGAGACCTCTGCACTTCCTAGGTTGCTGCTTGATTGCTTCAGTGGAAGGTGTCAGCCTCCTCATTCCTAACCCATGTTTTCGCCTCTAAGTGAGTTTAAAACAAAACTAATCTAAATAAAATTGTTCAGAAAATACCTCCTGAATTCTTTGACAAGACCTTTACTGCGTCTCTTTAATTTTAAACTGCCACATCGGTGAGAGGACACCTGAGTCGCTTTCCTCTCCCTCACACCCAGCCCAGTCCCCAGACCAGCAGGACTTGGTAACTGTTGATTAATGACACTTCTCTCCCTCCCTCCTACTCTTGTTCTGTCCCACTATTGCTCATTTATTTAATGAAACAGCATCAAGTCCAGACCTGATTTAAAAAATTAATCTTCCTTATTGATAGAAATTATTTTTAAACAAAACTCATGTTAATTAAAGCAAATCAAGTAAGTTAGCGGTCTTTGAACCTTTCCCTTCCTTTCCTCTGTGTTCCAGCTGCCCACCTCTTTTTTTTTTCTTTCTTTCTCTGTGGCTGTTGCCCAGGCTGGAGCGCAGTGGTGCCATCATAGCTCACTGCAGCCTTGAACTCCTGGCCTCAAGCAAGCCTCCTGTCTCAGCCTCCCAAAGTGCTGGAATTGCAGGAGAAAGGCACGCCGCCCAGCCCCACCTCTTGCTCACCCCATGGGGCCTCTAGGAGAGTGGACAGTTATAATCTCTGAGGCACCACAGTTTCCGCGGAGACCCCCAGGCCAGCTAGGAGCGGCTCAGCCTGCAGCTCCCAGTCCCTGCTTGGGTTCCTTTGTTTCAATCATTGGTGACCTTTGCCTGGACCGAAAATAGGGTGAAGAAAAAAGGAGGCCTGTTGATGCTGTGGCAAAAGTGGATATTCAGCAAATTGGAAAGGTTGCTTCTGTCCCTATCCACGCAGAGAGGCCCGCAGCCAGCGTCCCACCGCAACGTGCTCCCTGGGGCGGGGCCACACTTCCTGTTGGCGGGTCGGGAAAGGCACTGGCCAGGCCAGCACGTGCGCCGCGCGCGGGAGTTCAGGCTGGGCTTCATGGGGGGCTTCCGGGACTCGAGCCGCTGGCGGCCACACTGAAGGCCCAGGAAGAGGGCTGTTCATGCAGCCCTGCTCTGTTCTGGACGTTTTCTTTCTCCAGTGACTTTGTGTTGCTTCCTGACTCCGGAATTCCTACGTGGAGGGGCTGGGGGAGGAGCATGTGGCGGCTGGGGCCTGTGGGTGACAGGGGTGTGCACGTTGCATCGCAGTCTGTCCTTACTGAGCTCTGCGTTAGCGCTGATAGAGGGGCAGTTTTCTACAGATGGTTTAGCCACACTTTACAAAGAGGCCCCCTGCTTTTTTCTCTTCCTTAGTTCAGTCTGGGAAGGCGATGGTCCTGTGGGGCTGGCGGGGTCTTGGGAGGCCCCTAAGCACGGTGCTGTATGGACGGGCCTGCCTGGGAAGGGGGCCGCGGCCGGCAGAGGGGGCCGCGGCGGGCGTAGGGGGAGAGGCCACCGTTCGGCCCCCTCCCCGCCCTTGCCTGCGCTCGGCCTTTTCGGACTCGCCTCCCATCTGACACTGAAGCCGTCAGCCCTGTCGGAGGCACGGGCTTGCTGTCTGCAGTGCGCCCTGGCTCTGTGCGGCCTTTGCGCACCTGCACCGCCCTGCGGCCGCTCGGACTTGCTCTGGGCCCCGCCGGCGAGCGCGCGCCGGGGAGGACGGGCCGCCGGTGAAGCAGCGGACACCGAGGGCTGGCAAGAGGCTCCAGCGCGGCTGCCTCCCGCGAGGGCGCCGCCGGCCCCGTGGGGCTCGCCGGTCGGTCCCGGAGCGAGGGTGAAGGGAGCCTCTGTGGGCGGCCGCGCTGTCGGCGCGGTCACACGGGGCCCGGGCGGCGGGAAGAATGCGCCGCTTGTGCTCGCGCTGCCGGCGCGCAGCCCTCCTGCTCAGGCCCAGGCCCCGCGCCACACTGCCATTGTCTGTGTTTGTCTAACCCTTTCGGGGCGTGTTTCCGAGTCCGCCTCGCGCACTCCCACACTGAAGGCCCGGGGCCGGGGAGCTGCCTCTCTCCTCGGTCGTCTCCCCTCCCCTCCCCTCCTCTCTACTGCGGTAAATTCAAGGGGCACCTGTCCCTACTGGCAAGTTGGACCGCTTCGGTTGGAGGCTGAGGGCTGTGGTCAGGGGGGACTGCGCCCCAGCTGGGAGACCCCTAAGGTCCTTTCATGGCGGCTTCCAGCATGTGTAGGTGGACACGGAGGTGTGAGTGGAAGTCTGTTTCGGGGGCTGCGTGGGGCCCAGTCGCTGGCCCCTGCGTCCTAGTCGGCCGTGTGCCTTGTATGGTGGGCGGTGGGGAGCCCTTCAAGATTTTTCACTGGAGGAGGCATGATCAAAGTCTTGCTTCTTACTTTAAAAATTTCTAATTGTGGTAAAATACACATGACATAAAAACTACCATCTTAACCATTTCTTAAGTGTGCAGTTTGGAGGCATTAAGGACATTCTCCTTGCTGTGCAGCCATCACCATTAACCATCCATGGGACTTTCTCCTCTTGTAAGACTGAATCTCCTACCCATGAAACACTAACTTCGCACTCCCCACCCCAGCCCCTGGCACCCAGCGTTCTGTTTGCTGCTGCTGTGGATTGGAATAGGCTCCTGCCTCAACATAGATTGCTCTGGGAGGATGAGTTAGAGGGGCTGAGACCCCAGGAGGAGACCCATGAAAGGGGTGCAGAATCTATATAGAAAGTGGGGGCCTGAGCTGAGGGTGGTGGTGGCTTTTTTTTTTTTTTTTTTTGATAGATATGGAGAGAAGTAACAGGACTTCAGTAACTAATGGGAAGTCAGAGGGACTAGGGAGAGGCAGGGGCCAGAAACACTTCTTCTAGTACCGGCTTGGGTGTGGGGATGTGACACATTCTCACCAAGGTCGAGAGCCTCCCAGGGTGGGGGACCATGGGGGTAACCCATGAGACAAGTCCGTGCCGAGGTGTGCCCAAGGGAAGGCATCCAGCGCTCAGTTGCAGACGTGGGCCAGGGTGAGCCTGGGATCTGTGTGAGACCCGCAGGCGTATTCTGGGTCCTCAAGTCTTGGTGGTGGTGACACCAGGGAGGGGCACAGATGGGTCACTGTGGCAGACTGGAGGTCTCATCACTCAGGGAAAGTGTGGGCAGGAAAAACTGTAGAGAAGACAGGAGGGAACCGATGAGCTGTGCGTAGAAATGCTTTCTGACTCCTTGTCGTGGTCCGTTTTCGCTACCCGTGAGGCTTAGAAAGTTCGAAAGACCCCAAGCCCAGCACGCCTGCTTTATATAAAACAAGGTAAAATTCATCTGAGAAAGACACGCTTCCAGTTCTTCTAACCTTGATTTTTCAAAAGGTCAGAGGTTAAGCCTTTCTATGAGAATTCAGTAGGTGACAGGTGTTTAACCGAGGCATCGATTTATAATCTGTCTATTTGGAAACAGGAGTCATCTTCTCTTGCTTCCTACGAGGGAAGAGCAGGTGCGCAGGACAGCCCTTATTGCTCCTTCCCTCTTCTGTGGGCGTCATCTTCAAATGGAAGCTTTGGCTCATGGACGCATCACTTAGGAAATGTGGCATTCTACCTATCACCCATATGGTGGAGGAAAACGCATTTAAAACCATCATTTGGGGACCAGTTTTCTGTGGTACACTTGGCTCAGTGCTCAGGGCAGTCAGGTTCTACCAAGCACTGTTTTCTCTGGACATTTGATAATTCTCTGTGAGGAATCCCTAAGAACAGTTTCTCAAAGTAAACCAAGAACATCAGAGTCGAATATCGAAGGCCAGGCTCCTGCCTCGGGCTCACTCACCTGGACAATGCCTTCCTGTCTTGGGCTCGATGGCGTGCAGGGCCGGCTGAGGTGTGTTGATGAGCGTTGATTTCTAGAGCAGGAAGGTGACCTTCGATTGGAAGGGGCAGATGCTTAAGATGCAATATGGAGGAATTAAGGAAATATCAGGTTTTGGAAAGACACTGCTAATAATTTATTTTTGAGACAGCGTCTGGCACTGTCACGTAGGTTGGAGTACAATGGCATGATCGTGGCTCACTGCAGCCTCCACTTCCTGGGCTCAAGTGATTCTCCTACTTCAGCCTTCTAAGTAGCTGGGACTATGCGTACACATCACCACACTCGGCTAATGTTTTTGGTTTCTTGTAGAGACAGGGTCTCACTATATTGCCTAGGCTGGTCTTGAATTCCTGGACTCAAGTGATCCTCCTGCCACAGCCTCCCAAAGTGCTGAGATTACAGGCGTGAGCCACCGCACCCAGCCTGCTAATAATTTTTAACACTGACACAGGAGAATGTCAGAGCCTGTGGTGACTGCAGATGGGAAGGCATGGTTCTGGAGGGTGGTGAGGTGGGAGGAAGCTTTGATGACAAGACAGATGGGAGCAGAGAAATTCTGTCCTGGGGAGGCCAGGGATTTGAAGATTAGCCATAAACATACAGGATGGCAAGCTGTTCCTCCAAATTCCAACTTTGTATTTTGTGTAATTTTTTAAAAACAAAACCACACATTTCTGTATCCAGGTTCCCTTTTCCTCTCACCTTTGTGAATACGTTTCTTTCTCAAGTATCTTGTTGTTGGCCGCTGAATCTAAAGGCACCTTTCCAAAGATGTATTCGCCCCTCCTGACCATTCAGGGTGGGTGCAATGCTCCAAACCCAGGGTTGTCTCCTTGACTCCCCCACTTCTCTTTCTCCTAAGGTGAATCCGCCGTACTATGTCCCGCTGGTTGAGCTGGTCCCCCACCCGGAGACGGCCCCTGCGACGGTGGACAGAACCCACGCCCTGATGAAGAAGATTGGACAGTGCCCTGTGCGAGTCCAGAAGGAGGTGGATGGCTTTGTTCTGAACCGCCTGCAGTACGCGATCATCAGTGAGGCCTGGAGGATGGTGGAGGTGTGTGTGCCCTTCCTCATCCCTCCTTCTCTTCCTCCTCCCTCCTTCCCTTCCCTCCTCCCTCCTTCCCTTCCCTCCTCCCTCCTTCCCTTCCCTCCTCTTCCTTCCCTTCCCTCCTCCCTCCTTCCCTCCTTCCCTCCTTCCCTTCCTTCCTCCCTTCCTCCTTCCCTTCCTTCCTCCCTTCCTCCTTCCCTTCCTTCCTCCCTCCCTCCTTCCCTTCCTTCCTCCATCTTCCTCCCTCCTTCCCTTATTCCTCCTTCCGTTCCTTCCTCCCTCCTTCCTTCCTCCTTCCCTTCTTCCCTCCTTCCCTTCCCCCTTCCTCCTTCCCTCCGATCCTCCCTCCAAACCGCCCAGCAGCCCCCCAAACCACCCAACCACCACCCAACATACCAAAAAAC
>CAUYLG010078858.1:0-79150 GCA_963573385.1 Cacajao melanocephalus | reverse complement strand
GCTAGTTATAAGATCCAGAAGGACCCTCACATTAATTCAAACTAATTAACAAGTATTTCAAATGCCACACCGTCAGACCCATCAAGAGCTTAAATTTCCAATAAAATTTTATCTCATTTTATTGAGATGGTCTCACTCTGTCACCCAGACTGAGTGAGATAATATAATTCTAGTACCTTCCAAGTGTTCTCAGATTAGCCTGTTTTTCGTTTCTTACTGATTTAGTGAATGTTAGCAGAGTCATCACCAAGGTTCCCTCTCAGGGGACCTCTTTAACATACACAAGTCTTCAAAGGTATTTCTTAAAGTTTTAAGTACCACATTTAGTTAGAAGATATATCTAATTTTGCTTCCCACAAAGAAAGTGTTTCTCCCCTAAGGGATCAAGACACATGGGATGAGAATCTGCTATGTATTGTGGTAGAATGCAAAACAGGATCACAGGCTAGGTGCAGTGGCTCATAGCTGTATTCCGTTACTCAGGAGGCCGAGGCACGAGAATCACTGGAACCTGGAAGGCAGACATGGAGGCTGCAGTGAGCCAAAATCACACACTGCACTACTCAAGCCTGAGTGATGGAGTGAGACTGCCTAAAAAACAAACATATTCCTCCCGCAAAGAAATCCTCCTCCCCAAGAGGTACGCCCTAGCTCCCTAATCCTTGGATCTGTGTGGCTCTTGCGATTCATTCTGATCAAAAGTGTGGTGGAAGTCACGTGATACAGCCTCCAAGGCTAGCTCTCAAGGGCCCTGCGGCTTCCACCTCTGCACTCTTGAAATGTTGCCCTGAGACCACCATGCCCTGAAGAAGGCCAGGATGAAAGACCAGGAAACAAAACCCTGCCAGCACCTGGCCAACTTGCCAGCTGAATGTAGCCACCAGCGTGGGCCCAGAGTCAGGAGAAACAAACTGCTGCGATAAGGCAAATTTTGGAGGCAGTTTTATAGCCAGTGATAGAAACTGATTAGTGTGTCATCTAGGACCAAGATGTAACGTTTAACTAATCTTATAATAAAAATAAAGGAAAAAGGGGGGAAAAATTAGAGGTATAAAAAATAAAGTGAGAAACACATAACACAGCTAATGTTCCAGTTGTATATACCACGTTTAATTTAAATTTTAAAAATGTGATGTCCATTTCAAGATCTAGGATGGACTCCTTGTTAAGGATCCAAATATCCAAGTGTGGCTTTTGGAATCATATGCAATTTGTGTGTACCAGTGCGTTCTTTTCCTGGGAAGCCTATCTTTCCCAGTAGATTCTCAGTGGGGTCAGGGGTCCAGCACACTTGCACACACATGCAGGGACTCCAAGTGCCCCAAGTGCAGGGTCCTGCCAGAACAGAGCACCTGAGGACCCTTTGGAGTAGCATTAAGCAACTTTCTAAAACAAGCCACCTTCTTAATGCAACCATGAAAAGTGATGAGGGCTTTATAATAATATTTATTAGGTAAAAAGGCAAGAAAACAGTTATTCACAACTATAATTACAGCTGCATAAAAACGTGTACACAGAGGCTAGGAAAGAATACGCAAATAGAAATTGTTTTTATATTGGCAGGATGATGGATAATTTCCATACACTTTCCACCCCATTTTTCCAAAGTTTCTTAATGCTGCCCTTCTCCCTTACAGGAGAAGGGCAATGTGAAGACTCGAATATCAACCTCACACTTGAATACTGCATTTTCAAATCAGAACATCATCAGCCTCTCCTGGTCACCACATCCCCACCGGGACCCAGGCCCACCTTGTTTATGGGATCCTGAACCCTGTGTTTGTTATGCCCAAGAGCTAACCAACACTTGGCAATCACTGAGGAGGGACAGCCCGCCTAACAAGGTGTTTACTCAGCTCTACTTTCTTGTACCACAGCCCAACGCTGTTTCCAGTTATGTCATTTTGTTGCCACTAAATTTATTTCCATCTTTGCCAAGAAAGTGAAACACTAAGTTTTCACACTAAAACACAACCTATGGCAGGAGTAAGGACATGAACAAGAATTAGGTTTTTTGACTTTTCTCTAACAACCAGCTCTTGCTTGCCACGTAGACCTTACTTAAATGAATTAAGGAGACTTTCAGAAGCTATGAAACAATTTGATTACGAACCGGAAGATTAAAAGGAACAAGGAGTAATGTTTGTTTAACATGAATTCTGAGAGCAAATATAGGACAGTAGGCTCAAACATGCCAAGTTCAGATTCAGCTACTTCCACCTCAATGTCATACTAAGAGATACTCCGAATCCCAACATGGCATAATTCATTTAAATCATTACATTCAAATACAATACCTGAATTTCCAACGCTGCACACAAGCTGACAAAGGTGAGCTAGAGATTTGAATAGGATACTTTATTTGCTTTGTATATGGTGTTCAAATATTTATTCAAGTGAGAAAATCATTTTAGCAGTGGCTGACAATTTATCCTGCCCGAAAACACAAGGGATATTATATGGAACAATGCTTCTGACATCCTGTAAGAATCACTGGTGTAAAACCTACAGCTGTAGATTATGAGTACCACTGGAGCTGCATCACAAGTCCTGATGCTCAAGGTAAAACGTTATTTTAACTTAAAGGTAAATGACATTACAACCAATGATCCATGCCTGGTTTACAGTTAGAAATGTGTTAGTGAACAGATAATTCTCAGTGCTTACGGAACAATTCCCAATCACTGGAGGAAAACAGCAGCAATAGCTGCTATATCCTAAAGGTGGTGATGGTGGGTTTTAATGGGACACGGATGGCGTTTAAAATTAAGCTCCTTTTCATTCACCACATTTGAGGCATTCTTGTAATCGCTTCCTAACAGTGGATACATAACACAAGGGAGCAAATGAAACCTAATGGCAACGAAGCATATACTCTATGTGTAACTTACATGTTTGCAAACTTTTGTCAATTTGCAAAACCTACAAAAGAACACAAAGATGAATCTCCATCTCACCTGCCTGCTGCCAACATCATCCGTCTATCACGTAAAAGAAAAGATACCATGTGGAAAATGACAGAAAACAGAACAATCTCCCCAGAAGAAAGCAAATTTTCCAGAAACAAAACCAAGAAAGGCCTAAAATGAAGCCTGATGGGCAAGGCTTACACTGTTCTCTCACTCAGGATGAGAAGAGAGTTTGGAAAACGCTGACACCTTAACTGCCAACTCACTAAGGGTTTCTCTGGGAATCGAGCTTCACACAGTGCAGAACCAACGGCAATCTGCCCAAACTGCTTCCAGGAAAGCCCAGCCACACTGTGTCACCATACCTGAGCCAGCTCCTTAACGCGCTTCTCCAGGGGTGCTGGCAGGCCTTCGGGGAGAGAAGAGGGCTGCCTGAATTCCTGGTCCAATCCCACCCCAAGGGAATCGCTTCCATCATCCATATCACGGAAGGGGCTTCCTTCTGGAGACTCACTGAGCAGATGCTCCAAGTCCAAATCCGTCAGCGAGTCCATGGCAGTGGCCACCTGGAGCAAGTCGTTGTCAGAAGTGGAGCCGAAGAGTGAGAGCAAGGGGTCAGAGGCACCCTCCAGTTCCCGCAGGCCCTGAGCTTCCGCCGATGAGACTACAACAGGCTTATGCTCCTCCTCCCTTTTTTTCTGAGCCTCTTTCTCCTTCTGAAATTTCTTTAACATCTCTTTAACGCTTAAAGCCCCAGAGTATTTCTTCTTCTTCTTCTCCTTACTGGCATTGAGGGCTGTGAAGCTGCAAACAAGAGGGAAACTGGTCACTCAGACTACAGGACACCTCCAAAGGGAACTCAAGAGGCCTTCACCCCTGCTCCCAGGGCCATGGTCTCCAGGAGAACCTGTCACAGTCCACCCTGTTATTTCTCCTCCCTCCTCTTGGCATATGGAGCTCGTTCTTGCTGAGACCAAAGCTTGAGAGTTAATACAGGTTAGCAACACAGTGTCACATAATGCTAAATTTCCGATGGGTTTTTAGAAATCACTGCCAGGCTGAAATAAAAGGTTGCAAAAAGGGGCAGGGAAAGCAAGAAAAGTATTTAGAGGGAGAAAGCAGGAGCAGCAGAGAACAGCAGCAACTTGAGGAGCAGCTGGGGTGAGACCAAGTGAGGAGAGGGAAGCACGACCATAGACGACAAGGGAAAACAACAGAGACAGGAGGAGAACTGGGGCAGAAAGGAGCGCCCCGAAGAACGAGAAACATCAGCAGTCACACAGTGACAGGAATAGCTGCCAACACTGACAGTGGAACTATCTGACACACAGAGAGGTGCACGTCTATGCCCAGAATGGCACTGCGGGAGGCGTGCGGGAGGACAGGAAGGCCAGGCCCTGCTGCCTCTTCCGAAGCTGTGGGGAGGAGGTGAGTCAGCTCCCAGTCGTCCTGCCCTAACAGTTCAGGCTTATCCTAGCAAAGAAGCTGCTGCCTCTCACCCGGCTTTGGAAAACTTGGACTTTTTCGATTTCTTCTCCTTGTCATAAGTGTCATCTTTTTTCTTCTTCTTTATCTTCTCACCACCTTCCTTCAATTTCCGCTTCTGAGAATTAAAGACAAGGCACAGTTACACGGCTCCCTAACTCAGGGAGCAAGTGCACTACATGGCACTGGCCTTGCTCCGCCCGGGGCACATCCTGAGACCTGTCTCATTTTCTTCATGAACAAAAAGCTCTCAGATCAGTCCCTGGACCACAAACCCACAGCATTCCCACCGACAGTATCTCCTGGAAACACCTGGGGCTGAGACAACAGTGACCATTCTGGAGCCTGAAACCTTTCCAGTTTGAGAGTTACAAGTGAGCCCTACCTCTTGTTTTAAACACATCAGGAGTGGCAGACAGGTTTTTAAGCACACTGATCCTAAGGCTGACTGGTTTTCAGTGGGATGACAGACAGCCCTGAGAACTGAAGTCCTGTACATGTCCACAGAAGAGGGTCAGCAAGGGTGGTGCACACTCCCTCACTCCACATCCTTCCCACCCTGAGGCCACTTCCAGAAATGACCCCTGCTGAGCCTGCTGGGATGTCATGTGACCTGGACACGATGACCGAGAGCTGAACAGAGCCCCCACAGGCACACGTCCTCGTCAGGGCACACGTGTGAGAGGTGAGCTATCGACCTGGCACGGCTCTGCCTTTCCACCAGCCTCCTGAGCCAGCCTAAACCGCCGTATATTCTGGCGAGTCACCTACTGATCTGATAGGGTCACATCAAAAAGCATTCTGAAATCCAAAAGCAAGCACATTCTAACCTTTGGAGATTTTTTCTTCTTTTCTTTAATGAAGTCATCCTCAGACTCTGATGCTTGTCTAAACTGCAGGGTTCCCGAGTTAATGTAAAATCCTCCATACTTTGTAGTCAAAGAAGCAGGAACAAGCTCATCATACTGAAGGGGGGAAACAAATGGTCAGCTCCAAGTTTTGGTTCTGTAGTCCAAACGTGAAAAGTAGGTCTCAAGAGAGAGGTGACTATATTCCTCTGCCACTTCCAAGGGTATGCGAAAACATCCTTCTGGTCAATCATGAATGTCTGAGCTACAAGGCGTTTTGGACAGATCTGGTCATCATTTTCAGAAGAGTGAACTAACGCCTGGATCAAGAACGTCATTTCATCTCTCATCAGTGCTGCTACTGCCTCATGCTGGGAAGAGGGCACACCCACTCTGATCCCACCCCCGGCTTCTTGGCCAGTATCAGAAGGAGCTACAGTGCAGTGGTTCTGACATGGCATTTTCAGTAACTACTTACCGCCTCAGAGTTATCGATGAAGGAATCGGATTCATCATAACCATACCCCATATCAATCAAGTCCTGTATTCGGTCTTTTCTACGTTTCTTTCCACCCTAAAGATGTAAAAGCAATAGATCACATACTTTTTCATAAATACACATAATTAACTATTGCCTTGAACCTCATCAGCTATAATTCAAAGAGGTAACACACTAACTAGAACGGTCACTCTCTCACATACACACAAACCCCAAAACCTTCTTTCCTGAACACCTTTTAACATAGAACAGATTTTATCTGTATAAAATGTCCTAGGACAAAAAAAAAGGAACTAGATGGCTTCTTATGCTTCGTACCAAAATATTTCTTCTAAGGCGGTCACAGGCCCTTCTCGGTTATTTGTCCAATTAGCTCCTCACGCTTGCTCTGCCATGCACATTTTCTATACCTTAATGCGTTAGGTTTAATAACTGCTTCTGCTCTCTCCAAGCTTAATGCTTACTTCCAGAGCAGTGTTGTTTACATGACAATCCACTAAAGGCATACAGAAATGTGTTGAAACCTCCCCGACCCAAGGAGGTTGTTTTGTTGCTCATGAGAGAAATCTTACATATTTTTCTTCAAATTTCCGGGCAAGGGCCTCCACTTTATGCCTTTCCTTTTCTTCATCATTGAAAGGATCCGACAGATCTTTCTTCTGTAAACAGATCATTCCACAAAAAGTAAGTCACAAAATATTCCCATGTTCTTATTCATAGAAACTTCACTGACTACTCAACACCTATAAACTACATAATAAAAACAATGTTTTTATGAAAAGGGCAAGGTAGAAAACATGCCACCATCTCATCAGTGTTTATCTTAATTAAGAAAAATTTCCATTCATGTAGTTTAATAAAACTTGACTGAATGCCTAAAATTGCCCACCACAGCATGAGGGGCTGCAGGGCTCAAACACAGCAAAGGGCCTTTAGAAAGAGATGCCCAACCGCTAGACAACCACGTTTAATAAAACGGACTTCCTTATTAACTCTAAAATTTACTTTATGCATTTAAAAACATTCTAGAAAAGAGTCTACTGACTTCCAAAATAGCCAATGGTTCAAAAACATTAAAATCCCACAGAATGTAGTGCAAGTTCCTGAGAGCCATTCTGCCATACTGTTTTAGAAAGGTCTGAATCTGTACTTCTCTCAGTGCTACCAAAGTTAAATTCAGGCTTCCAAGGCTTATTTCCATTTTATAAGCTTATCCTTTTCTCATCAAATTTTCCAGAGGTAAGCCTTAAGCTTCTTGAGCAAGAAATCTAAAAAAAAAAATTTTTTTTTTTTTTTTTTTTTTTTGAGATCAGAGCCTCACTCTGTCACCCAGGCTGCAATGCAGGGGCACAATCATGACTCACTGCAGCCTCAACCTCCCCAGGTTCAGGTGATCCTCCTGCTTCAGCCTCCTGAGTAGCTGGGACTAGCATCCCACACCATGCCCAGCTAATTTTTTTAAAGTTTTTTATATAGATAGGGTTTCATCACGTTGCCCAGGCTGGTCTCAAGCTCTGGGCTTTGCCCATCTCGCCCTCCCAAAGTGCTGGGATTATAGGTAAGAGCCACCACACCAGGTGCTACGGTGCAGTGGTTCTGACATGGCATTTTCAGTAACTACTTACTGCCTCAGAGTTATCAATGAAGGGATCGGATTCATCATAACCATAAGTAGAAGAGGCCAGGAGCCAGGAATCTTAATTTTAGTAAGACTCCTATACCAAATATGCTTAAGACTTCAAGGCAGATGAAAAACACTAAAGACTATATGCCTTATCTCACCCTCCTATCTCTGCCTACTAAAATAGTATCAGTTAAATGATTTGTGGTACACACATAGAATGGATATTACAGAGCATACATTTAATGAAGATACCACAAATGGGGAGTCTTTCAAATGCACTTATCTGGATCTTCTAATTTTTCTACAATGACCAGATATAACTTGAGTGGTTATGTAACTGTAAGAAATCCCACCAACCTTGAGCAGCACTGGATTCTATGTATACTACTGTCTTGCTAACAACTGTCTTCCAATAACTACTATTTCCTGACTGTATGACAGGAGGTCCAGCTCTGTCCAAACACTAATCAGGATGTAAGCTCTCTTCTGTCCAAGCCCTCCAGGGCCTGTGTTGTACCAGACTTAAACAATGACCATAATGTAACTTCTGTTACCTGTGGTGGTACCATGCTCCTAAAACATCTACAGGATATTTGTTTAGAGGCTGGTACAGTGTTTTCTCTACCTTTCTATATTCCTGAGTCTAGCACAGTGCCTTCATACTGTTAAGAAATACACACTAGGCCGGCGCGATGGCTCATGCCTATAATCCCAGCACTTTGGGAGGCCAAGGTGGGCAGATCACGAGGTCAAGAGATCGAGACCACCCTGGCCAACATGGTGAAGCCCCGTCTCTACTAAAAATACAAAAATTAGCTGGGCGTGGTGGCGTGCACCTGAGGTCCCAGCTACAGGCTGAGGCAGGAGAATTGCTTGAACCTGGGAGGCGGAGGTTGCAGTGAGCCGAGATCGCGCCACTGCACTCCAGCCTGACGACAGATCGAGACTCCATCCCAAAAAAAAAAAAAATAGAAATACACATTAAAATAACTGATGCAAAAATGTGTCTGATTTTATTGTACTTTCAACACTGCAAAGTAGACCCATAACAATTTAGGAGTTCCGAACCTGAAGTCCACAACTCAATCCTCTGAATTGGATCCAAAGTTCTGTGTATCCGCCACGCATTTTTCTGCAATGGAGAAGGGCATTTGGAGCCCCTAAAAAGGTGACATTGGAGCACTGGAGTTCTAATTTCAGTTGAGCTACTGATTTGGTTTGAGCCCATGAATAAAAACACACTAACCGATCCCTGCTACTGTCTCTTCCTCTTGAGGAAGAAGATACCATTTTACTGGAAAGGGATTATGAAGGGATTTGAAATGACTTTTTCTCATCCTGCCCACTGGCCCTCATCCAACAGGCTGACCCTTGGTACAGACTCATTGGCCTCCATTCTGGCAATCAAGCAATCAGATCTCAATCAAGGAAACCCTTTTTTGTTTGTTTGTTTGGTTTTCTTGGGGCAGGGAATGGATTCTCGATATTACCCAGGCTGGAGTACAGTGGCGTGATCTCAGCTCACTGTAATCTCCACCTCCTGGGTTCAAGCAATTCTCATCCCTCAGCCTCCCGAGCAGCTGGGATTACAGGCTTGTGCCACCACGCCTGGCTAATTTTTGTTTATTTTTTATTTTGAGATGGAGTCTCGCTCTATCACCCAGCCTGGAGTGCAGAGGTGTGATCTCGGCTCACTGAAACCTCTGACCCCTAGGTTGAAGCATTCTCCCGCCTCAGCCTCCCGAATAGCTGAGATTACATGTGTGCACTACCACGCCTGGCTGAATTCTGTATTTTCAGTAGAGACGGGGTTTTGCCACGTTTCGCCAGTCTGGTCTGGAACTTCTGACCTTAAGTGATCTGGCCGCTTTGGCCTCCCAAAGTGCCCGGATTATAGGCATAAACCACTGAGCCGGGCCTCCCAATTTGTTTTTGTTTTGAGACAGCGTCTTGTTCTTTCACCCAGGGCGGTGGTGTGATAGTGACTCACTCCAACCTTGACCTCCCAGGCTCAAGCAATCCTTCCACCTCGGCTTTCTGAGTAGCTGGAACTTCCGGCATGCACCATCACACCCAGTTAATTTCTGTATTATTTGGCAGAGATAGTTTCACTATGTTGCCCAGGCTACTCTTGAATTCCTGTGGTCAAGTGATCCTCACATCTCAGCCTCCCAAAGTGCAAGGATTACAGGTGTGAGTCACCATGCCAGGCCAAGAAAACACATTTTTTAATCTCAGGAAAAAAGAGATTAATCCTTCTAACCAAAAATACTCCCCTAAGAGCATAACTGTGAATAAGAGCAACTGAGCACTTGGTACTGAGGCATACTGCTAGAAACTTCACAACATGATCTCATTCCACCCTCAGACAGCTGTGAGCCAATTATCAGCCTCATCCCCATTTTACTAAGAGCCACTCTAGAGACCAGAATGCTGCGATTGTAGAGCCCACTTACCTTTTCCTCAGAGCCTAGCATAGTGCAAAGGTAGAAGTAAGTGTTGAAAAATGCTTTTCACCTAAGTGGTACTCAAATACCGTAAGATTCCATCTACACAAAATACAAAAACACACAAATCTAAGCTGATCCAAGTTGTTAGAAATCAGGGCAGTGGTTGCCCATGAATACTGGGGTAGTCCTCAGACAGGGCAGGAGGAGGGTTTTCTGGGGTCCTGATAAATATATTTCGCGACCCAGGTACAGGTTACGTGGGTGTACTGAGTTCATGAAAATCCATCAAGTTGTGGCTAGGCAAGGAGGCTCATGCCTGTAATCCCAGAACTTTGGGAGGCCAAGGCAGACGGATTACTTGAGGCCACGAATTTGAGACCATCCTGGCCAACACAGTGAAATGGTCTCTATTAAAAATACAAAAATTAGCTGGGTGTGATGGTGTGCACCTATAATCCTGGTGTGCACCTGTAATCCCAGGGAGGCTGAGGCAGTAGAATCACTTGAATCCAGGAAGCAAAGTTACAGTGAACTGAGATCGTGCCAATGCACTCCAGCCTGGGTGACAGAGTGAGACGGTCTCAAAAAAAAAAGAAAAAAAAAAAATATATATATCTTCATCAAGTTGTGCATTTGTCACATGTAATGTACTTAACTCAATAAAAAAAAAACTTTATAGGTCCAGGTACAATGGCTCATATGCCACTGGCTCTCAAATCTCAACATTCTGGAGTCCAAGGTCGTCAGGAGGATCACTTGAAGCCAGGAGTTTCAGACCAGCCTGGGCAACACAGTGAGGACAGTGAGGACCCATCTTTTAAAAAAAATTGTTTTTAATTAGCCGGGTACAATGGCACGAGCTTGTACACCCAGCTACTCAGGAGGCTGAGGTGTGAGGTTCATTTGAGGCACTTAAAAATGCTCTTCACCAATCATGTGCAGTGGCTCATGCCTGTAATCCCAGCAATTTGGGAGGCCGAGGCAGGCAGATAATGAGTTTAGGAGTTCAAAACCAGCCTGGCCAACATGGTGAAACCGTGTCTCTACTAAAGATACAAAAAATGGGCATAGTGGCGTGCACCTATAATCCTAGCTACTCGGGAGGCTAGGCATGACAATCACTTGAACCAGGGAGGTGGAGGTTATAGTTGGCTGAGATCGCACCATTGTCCTCCAGCCTGGGAGACAGGGCGAGACTCTGTCTCAAAAAAAAAAAAAAAAAAAAAAAGACAAGCAGTCAGTATGTTTTCTTGTCTGCCCCTATACTAGGTAGACAGCAAGATTCCCTTGGAAGAAGAAAATGTCCAGCATGAAGTCCTAACACTGGAACTGTCAGGGACTAGTTTCATTTACACCTAATGTTTATAACCTAGGCACAGAAAAATTTACTGTTTTAAAAATTTATATTAATTAGCTATAATTTAAATTAGCTTCTCCCTTTGTGGAGAGGTAAGAGCAGCAAACCTCATGCTTGCCTTGAGTGAGTGACAGGATCTTGAAGCAGCCAAAATCTCAGTAAGTCTTGCCTCCTGACTCCAGAAGCTCCACATGCACACAATGAACCCTGTGCGTTAGAGCCACAGTGCCTCTGGGAACCCAGGAGTGTACCTTGTCTCCAGGCTGAAGGCCTTTCACCTTCCCTCGGATATTCTTCACCAGCTCTGGGTAGAAGAACTCTGGGCAGCGTTTGTGATCTGGTTCAAAGAGGGTGAGTGTAATTCGAACAGCTGCTGCCGCCGGCTCACAGTCCTGATGCTGTTCTGCTCCCCCAGCCTCCTCCTTCCGGGACTTCTTCAAAAATGCAGGATTCAGGGAACCTGGGAGAGAGGTGAACTGGACCCTGTGGGGCTCCGACATGGCTACCAACAAGTCTTAGCGGGTGTCACTGCATGGTTTCTGTTAACATCGAAAAGAAGAGCCAGGTCAAACAAAGATGATAAAATAGTTTACCTGTCTAATTAAACAGATTTAAGTTTAAGAAAATTTCATCGTCTTAAACTTCCTAACAAACACTCCTGCCCTGCGTACCAGCCTCTCACACCTAAACACTGCCCTTGGCAAAATAACAAATTATCATATGCCAAAGACCTTCAAAATCACTTGGGAATCATCAAAATAGATTCTGAATCCAGAATTCTAAATGTTCACGGAATATAAATATGCTAATACACGTTATACATATTTTCTGCTTACTTCATATATAATTTTGTATCCTGCTTTTTAAAGTTTATATTCTAGTGTGAACTTTCTACCATACCAATAAATAAGGATATTCATTGCAGCCTTGTTTATACAAGAAAAATGATGGAAGCAATGAAAATGATCATCACAAAATAGTTGACTAAATTGTGACTTTCTTACTGATTTGTATGGGCGCCTGATATTATACATAAATTATCTTATAGATATATAACACCTGTCACATCTCTTTTAAGTGCTTTTTCTTGTTTTGTTTTGTAATTTGTGGTTTAGTGTTGCTTAGAGTGAGGTATGATAGAGTCTTGCTGTTATGCCCAAGCTGGAGAGCAGTGGCCCATCACAGCCACTGCAGCCTCAACCTCCCAGGCTCACGCAAACCTCCCACTTCAGCCTCTCGAGTAGCTGGGACTACAGGTATACACCACCACACCTGGCTAATTTTTTGTATTTTTTGTAGAGATGCCGACCCACTATGTTGCCCAGGCTGGTCTTAAACTCACAACCTCAAGTGACCCTCCTCCCAAGGAAATGTTACAGTCAAAACTAGGCTCTTTTCCTTTGTGACTCCTCCCATTTCTTTAATGTCTAGAATGTCTCCAGCCAGATCTTACAGAAGAAACTTGTGTATATGGGTTTTGTTTTGTTTTGTTTTGTTTTTGAGACAAGGCTGGAATGAAGTGACTCAATCTCAGCTCACTGCAGCCTCAACCTCCCAGGCTAAAGCAATCCTCCTACCTCAGCACCCCTAGTAGTTGGAATTACAAGCCTATGCCACCATGCCCAGCTAAGTTTTGTATTTTTTTTAGGAATGTTGTTTTGCCATGTTGTCCAGGCTGATCTGAACTCCTGGGTTCAGGTGATCCTCCTGCCTTGGCCTCCCAAAGTGCTGGGATTACAGCTGTGAGCCACTGAGCACGGCCTGTATGGTCGTTTATTGGTATTTTTTCACATTTAACTCATTAACACCAGGTGAATTTGCCATGCTATAAAGTATGCGGAGAGGCTCTAACTTGGTTTCTTCCAGCATCAATCACTGAAGAATCCTTCCTTTCTCTGCTGATTTGGCATATACTGCGAAGTAACATCACAGATATCTAAAGACTGGTTCTGAAGTCCATCGGTCGTATTAATCTAGTATTTAGAGATTCTTTAACCAGTCTGCACTGTTTTGAAAAGTTTTGTATTTTTACAATGTGAAGTTAAAACTCACATTTAGGCTGGGTGTGGTGGCTCACACCTGTAATCCCAGGACTTTGGGAGGCCGAGGAGGATGGATCACAAGGTCAGTAGTTCGAGACCAGCCTGACCAACATGATGAAACCCCAACTCTACTAAAAATACAAAAATTAGCCAGGCGTGGTGGCATGCCCCTGTAATCCCAGCTACTCGGGAGGCTGAGGCAGGAGAATCGCTTGAATCCAGAAGGCGGAGGTTGCATGAGCTGAGATCGTGCCATTGCAGTGCACTCCAGCCTGAGCAACAAAGTGAGACTTAGTTTCAAAAAAAAAAAAAAAACCAGAAAAAAACCTCACATTTATTATCCTTCTTTATAAATAATACTTTCCCATTCCAGCCTATGTATTATTTTGACAGGTTTCAAAAAAAACACACTGTATTTTGGTTATTAATGAATCACAAATGTAAATTCAAGAAATTTAGTATATACTGTATATATCTATACACATGTAGATGTGTATATAGCCAATATTCATTTGTCGAATTAGGACCGTAAAATTGCAATTTATAAGATCAGATAAAGGAACAAAATACCTACAAATGAAGAGTTAAAATAATTCTAATCAGGCAGCAAAACGATAAGCAGCAACAGTCTGGTGCTCCAAAAGACCATCTCCCAGCATGCACTAAGACGTTAAAGATTTCCTTAAAAGAAACCTCCAAGGCCCTCAGGGTATCTGTGATGCACTGGGTTGTGGAAATAAATCCGAACTGAAGGCTTACAGATTCCCCCACTAATAGAACCGCAACAGTCTCACTTTAAGAAGTGAATCTGGCTAGGTGAGGTGGCTCATGCCTGTAATCCCAGCACTTTGGGAGGCCGAGGCAAGTGGATCATGATCAGGAGTTCAAGACCAGCCTGGCCAAGATGGTGAAACTCCATCTCTACAAAAATAAGCCAGGTGTGGTGGCATGTGCCTGCAGTCCCAACTACTCAGGAGGCTAAGGCAGGAGAATTGCTTGAACCTGGGAGGCGGAGGTTACAGTGAGCCAAGATCGTGCCAGTGCACTCCAGCCTAGATGACAAAGCAAGACTCCATCTCAAAAAAAAAAAAAAAAAAGGGAATTCAATGGGATGTAGGAAGGTCATCCTGGAAGTGGCAACCAGGTCCTACTCTCCCTGTCCAGGCCGTAAACACACAACCTTATCTCAGTCCAAGTCTGAGAGACTGCAGCTTCAATCCTAGATGGTACAACTGCTCCTGCAAGCCCAAGAAGGTATACAAATAGGAGCACAGGATAAAGTAAGTCAAACCTGTTGTCTATTAACACTAACATGTTGGGTTGTTTTATAATCACTATGATAATGTTCTGCTGTTACTAACCCATTTGGAACATTTAAGAGAATCAGATACATTAAACAATGGTATGTTAGACTTACAACTTTAATTCAAAATGTTTAAGAAAATATAATTAAGTTCAAACATGTTTGAATGTTTTAAAAAACCTGACTTACATTTACATGTTTGTTAGTCTTATGAGAGTTGCTGAAGTCCTTGAAAGTTTTTTTTTTTTTTTTTTTAAAAAAGACAGTCGCCTCCTCACTCCTGTTGCCCAGGCTAGACTGCAGTGTAGTGGCACCATGTCAGCTCACTGCAGCCTCAACTTCCTGGACTCAGGTGATTCTCCTATCCCAGTCTCCTAAGTAGCTGGGACTACAGGCACCCACCACCACACCGGGTTTGTTTTTTCTTTTTCTTTTTTTTTTTTTTCAAGTAGAGACAGGGTTTCACCATGTTGCCCAGGCTGGTCTCAACTGCCTAGACTCAAGCAACTCGTCAACTTCAGCCTTGCAAAGATTTTACTACTAAGTTCACCTCTTTAGAAGTTTGAAGTATTTGAGAGAATCAGAAATATAAAGCTTTAAGTGCAGTTTAAAACACTTAAGATAATTAACTTTGTAAAAAGAGTTAATTGTATAAGGGAATTTAATCTGTTCAACTGGTGCCTTAATTGAACCTTTGTTAAACATCAAGTTTTTTTTAAATGTTTTTAAATTTGTAAATAAAACAAGATTTATGAGTATTACTTAAAAGACTTAAAAATAGCAAAGTTTTTAAATACTCAACTTTAGCCCAGCATAGGGGCTCACGCCTGTAATCTCAACACTTTAGGAGGATTGCTTGAACCCAGGAGTTCAAGACCAGCCTGGGCAACACAGTGAGACCATCTATACAAGAAACACAAAAATCAGCTGCAGTGGCTTGCACATGTCGTCCCCACTCCTCAGTAGGCTGAGCTGGGAGAATCCCTTGAGCCAGGGAGATTAAGGCCAAAGTGAGCAGTGACTGTGCCACTGCACTCAACCCTGAGTAACAGTGCAAGATTTTGTCTCAAATAATAATTATTATTAATAAATATTCAACTCTAATGAGTTGAACATTATTTTAAGTACAGAAGTCTATACATAGAAACATCCCTCTCAAGGCTGGGTACAGTGGCTCACTTCCCGTAATCCCAGCACTTTAGGAGGCTAAGGCAGGATAACCGCTGGAGCCTAGGAGTTTGAGACCAGCCTTCACAACACGGTGAGACCTCATCTCCAAAAAACAAAAATTTTTTTTCATTAGCCAGGTGTAGTGGCACACCCGTGGACTCTCAGCTACTAAGGAGGCTGACGTGAGAGGATGACTTGAGCCTGGGAATATCCAGGCTGCAGTGAGTCATGATCCTGCCACTGCACTCCAACCTGGGCAACAAGAGCAAAACTCCATCTCAAAAAAAAAAAAAAGAAAGAAAAAGAAAGATCCCCCTTTAAACGTCTTAGCTGATGTTACTGAGAAAATATTAGCCTTCCCCTCCTTGGTTATTCTCAAGAATTTTATATTTTTTTCTTAAATATATCCTTTTAACCATTAATATTTTCAAACTGGTTATTGACGAAACAGGAAAACTAACTTAGTGTATTCCAATTTATAACGAGTACCCTTCCTGAATTCTTATTTTAATGGCTTTTTTTCAAAATAGGCAGACCTATTATCCACAGAAATGAGAATTCTGTCTTCCCTTTTGCACAAATTGCGTTTCTTATTTTTGTTTCCTGTCTTATTGCATTGGCAAGAACTTTCAGGATATTACACAATATACTCTTATTGTCTAATCGTGACAGAAACGTACCATGTTTCTGATGTTAAGGGGAATACCTCTAGATTTTGGCAATGTTAAGATTTTTTTTTTTTTTTTTTGGAAACGGAGTCTGTCGTCCAGGCTGAAGTGTGATGGTGCGATCTCAGCTGACTGCAACCTCGCCTCTTGGGTACAAGCGATTCTCCTGACTCAGTCTCCAGAGTAGCTGGGATTACAGGCATGTGCCACCACGCCCGGCTAACTTTGTATTTTCAGTAGAGACGGAGTGTGACTGTGTTGGCCAGGCTGGTCTCGAACTCCTGACCTCAGGTGGCCCGCATGCCTTGGCCTTCCAAAATGCTGGGGTTACAGGCTTATGCCACCATGCCCAGCCAAGATTCATGTTTTTAATTATTAAAATATCCTTTAATTCCTCACAAACTCATAATTTTAAACTTAGGAACATATGTTAAATTTCTATCAAATGATTCCCTGATATTTTAACGCTTTAAAAATCACTTTGTCTTAAATACACACACTCAGTAAATGACAGTCTGTGCGGGTATTTCATGGTACTTCAGGGAAACTTATCTCCAAAGAACAATCAAGCTGCTGGACAACCCTGTAGGCTAAACAACGAGTTGCCACCGAAACCTCTAAACACCACAATGCCTTGGGGAAGTGCGTGTGGACCCGTCACCTTTTCCAGCAGGCAGTGACTCAAGAAGAGTCCGACACCAACTTTAGGTCAATTCTTGACACTGTGGAGTCTGTAATTGGGACTGGGATCTTTTGCATAATTGTTTCTACCTGGTCTGCTGAAGTCTGGGCCGGCGCTGCGCTCAACCGCAGTTAACACTTCCCAGTTCATGGTTCAGTTTTAAAGTGTCCGAACTACGCCCGGCATCTGTCTTCCTGTTGTCACAACTTTTTCAAAAGTGCAAAAACTAAAGCAAGGCTAATGGGAGAGCCCGGTCCCGACAACGACACGCACCTTTGTCCCCAACGCCGACGCGGGCCGCAGACGTCCTCCCGCGGCGGTCCTCATGCCGGCCAGGGCCCCGGGCGGCCGCGCAGCTAGCGGTCGGCTCCTGAGCCGCGGCTCCCGGCGGGCGGGCGGCCAGCGCCTCGGCCCATGGCGGGGTCCCCGCACCCAGGGAAGCTTGGTGTGCCGCGCCGCGCGCCGGTCCAGGAGGAAGCGGATAAATGCCAACTCGACGTCCGCACAACCACTCTGGGGACACCAGGGGGTAGAGGGAGCAGTCGCTGGGCGCCCCGGGAGAACTTGCAGCGCGGAACCCTGCGCTCACACACCGCCTCCGAAAGCGGCCGTCGGGAGGAGCGCTCCAAAGAACCCGGGCGGCGGGAGCAGACGGGCGCGGACACCCGGGCCTCCCGGCCTGCGGTCAAGCGGAACCGCCGGGCACGGGAGCCCAGACCTAGGCGGAGGCTGAGTTCCAGGCCGCGTCGAGCTCCGTCAGGGCAGCTCCCCGGCGCAGCGACGCGGCCGACCGGCGCCTCGGGCTCGGGAATGGTTCCGGGGCCCGCGCCGGACTAACGGCCGTAACGGAAGCTCCAAGAGGGGAGGGGCGCCGACTCCAAGGCCCGGGGGCGGGGCGGGCCGCGAGGCCGGCTCCCTCTTGCGCTCGGCCGGTCGCACAGTCGCCGCCGCCGCCGCCTCACACCGCGAGCACTTCGTTGTCACGAGCCGGAGGGAGGGGAAAGGAGCCGGGAATCTCTGAGCTCCGGCGCGCGGAGACCGCGGCGCTCGCATCACGTGCCGCTTGGCCGGCCAATGAGCCCCGGCAGGCGCGGTGACGTCAGAGCAGCGGCGTGGCCGATGACAGCCGGCCCCTGTCACATGGTCTGGCCCACTCCAATGGGCGGCGCCGGGGAGACCTGCTGTTCCCGGCGGCCCGTGCGTCGGCGGTGGTTGGGTGGTAAGATGGCGGCTGTGAGTCTGCGGCTCGGCGACTTGGTGTGGTGAGTCCGGGCGGCCGGGCCAACCGAGACGCGCCGGGGAACTGCCCGCCTGGGCGCGGGGTTCGCGGCCAGCCCGGGAGCTGCCTTTCTATGCGCTCCAGGTCGCGGAGAGAGGGGAAGAGAAGGTGCCGGCGCTTGCGAGCGGCGCCGGGCGGAAGGGGCAGTCTAGCTCCGGGGGACCGAGGCCGAGGGTGGCCACGGCGGGTACCGGCGCTGATCCCCGAGGCCGCCCGGGAGGGGGCTGCACTCAGGGCCCAGATACCGGCTGCCATGGTGAAGGGAGCCGCTGGTGCTGCGAGGCTTCCCTGGACGCCGGGTCCCCGGGGTCTTGCTGCGGCTTTCCAGAAAGCAAAGGCGCCGGGGACCGGACCCGCGAGTCCGTCTCGCCGGTGCCAGTCGGTCAAAGCCCTGGTTGCAATGCAGCCGACCTGTGCGGGCGGCCCAGCCGGGGGTGTCTTAAACCGGACTGCTTTCGTTGCCCCGCGAAGAAACGGCGGGGGGACTTCTCCTTTCCAACTGATGGCTTGGCTTGGGTGCCTCCCGTGGTCTGCTTCTGTGTCCCAGACAACCGCCCGAACCAAGACTGATTGTCGCCGCCTCCCTCGAGCTGCGTAGCTTGTTTCTCCACCCAGAGGAAGGCTTCCATTAGCATTTGTCAAAGCCAGGCAGGTCTCCTGTTGAATTAAACCAGACTTAGGGAGGGGAAGTCTGTGTTTACAGAGGAAACTGTCCTCCCACCCCCGTCACTAAGAAGCTCTAGACAAGTGACTTTTGACAGTTTTGTTCTGTATTCATTCAACAGAAGAATGGACATACGTTGTGCACCTAAGTATACAATTTTACGTTTTACTTCTGAGGGTCTTGGGCCCAGACGTGGAAGACAGGTTAAGAACTCTCGTTTGCAAGCTTTTGTTCCGGTACTTGAGGATGCCAGCAGAGATTTAGGAAAATAAATAGCGTATTGAGTGGGTTGAAGGAGCTGGACTGGCTTTTCCAGGGCAAGTGCTGACTCTGTATGTTTTCTCTAGGGGGAAACTCGGCCGGTATCCTCCTTGGCCAGGAAAGGTGAGTGTCTTGCTACTAAAGGAAGATAACTGAAGATGGGTATGAGGAGATGGAAAATATAAGATTCGTTTCTCTCAATTTCTAGCATTGAATTAAACTGGGCCCATTCAGATGGCACTTAGAATTTTTTCTCCCTAGTTTTTTTTTTTTTTTAAGGCAATGCAGTATACACCAGATCGTTTAATCTGCTCTAAACTCTATTTGTTGATTTAGAGGAGGTTTATAAAGTTTCTTTTTTTTTTTAACCCCGGAAATAATTCTAATCTGAATTTAGCTTCATGTTTAAAAGTAACAAAAGGAGAAGAAAATATAAATTATCCAGGAAGAGAGAGAAGTCTAAATGTAGGTTAGTGAAAAGCCAAAGTATTTTTGTCCCAACTAAGTTTAAATCTTCTTTCTGTGTTACCATATGTGCTACTCCAGTGCCTCTTTGCAGAAGTTGGCATTCCAGATTTTGCATGAGGTGATCTATCATTGCTTTCCAAATGTTCTGTTTTTACATTCTTGCTCGGAGCCCAGGAAGTGTCTTTAGATGGTCTCTTTGCAATATGGTGTTTTCTCTGCTTCAGTTGTCCTTTGTTTTCATTATTTCCTATCTCAACTCTTCCTGCACAGGAAGTATTTCAAAGAGAATCCTCTGCATTTCTTCAGTAACCACAGTGTCTCATGCTGGGGGGGGCAGCAAGGGGGCAGAGGATGCTGTTGATGTTTTAACTGCTGGTAAAGCAGGGCCACTGCAGTGAAAGGGATATTGTGTTTACTGAGCCCTGCGCTACGTGTTAGATATTGGGAACTTCTAGAATATCTGCACGTTTCCACACATCTCAATCGAAAAAATGGGAGATTAAGACAAGTACTGGCCTTGGGTTCTGTTTTGTACATGAATAAATTTGTTTATAAGTAAGTCTTTTAATTGACTTTTTTCTTACCCATGTAGAGCTGTGTAGAGCACTGTGGCGCCACTAGAAAGCGGGCTGCTATGTTGCCAGCCCAACCTTTTTCCCCCTTTTACTCTCCAGATTGTTAATCCACCGAAGGACTTGAAGAAACCTCGTGGAAAGAAATGCTTCTTTGTGAAATTTTTCGGAACAGAAGACCAGTGAGTAGTAGTCACCAGGAGTCTCCCTTTGCCTTTCTTTCTGTGTTACCTGGAGTCTGAGCTGCTTTGAGAATGTTCTAAGGATCCTTAGTTCAGTCTTCTTATAGTGTATAAGACTGGCATCTCATTCTGGCTTATACCTAAATAAAGGTGCAGTTTTCTGCAGAAATTGTCTTATAAGAGCCATGTTCAGTTCTCTATTAATGCTATATTATCATTATGGTTCATGGATGAGGTGTACAGTGAAAACTAAAATTTTATTTATCTTAATAAAAGTAATTGTTCAATCTTGTTCTCATTTGTAAAACTAAGTGATTTGCTTTGACGTTATTATTGTAAGTTTTTTTTACCAGATCTGTCCTTGAGGAAACCAAGACCATTCATCTGAGACTCTTTGACCGTATAGCATGTCACAGTGAGGGGAAGAACGTGTATTAACTTGAGTTATTAGTGATTTCTTTAGCTTTCCCATCACTGCATCAGGTTGCTTACCTCCGTCTAGCTAGATGGTTTGATTTCTTTCTTTCTTTCTTTCTTTCTTTCTTTCTTTCTTTCTTTCTTTTTTTGAGATGGAGTTTCACTCTGTCACCCAGACTGGAGTGCAGTGGCATGACTTGAGCTCCCTGCAGCCTCCACCTCTCAGGTTCAGCCGATTGTCGTCCCTCACCCTTCCAAGTAGCTGGGACTACAGGCACATGCCAGCACGCCCAGCTAATTTTTTTGTATTTTTAGTAGAGACAAGGCTTCACCATGTTGACCAGGCTGGTCTCAAACTCCTGACCTCAAGTCATCTACCCCCTTGGCCCGCAGAGTGCTGGGATTACAGGCAAGAACCACTGTGCCCAGCCAGTTTGATTTCTTTAAGTAGTTGTATTTCTATTTATTATTATTATAGGAAAATACAGGCTTAGATTTGAAAAAAAAAAAAAGTCTGTGACTTCTCTGGTAAATCTAATTCTGATGGTTAAAGTATTTCTTCGTAGAAAGTGGTATGTTATAAACAGTATTCTTCACTCATCCAGGAGTTTTTATGTCAGAGTGCTCTTCCTGGTTTCATGTTTAAAGATATACCCAGCCCCCAGTTCTCTATCACAAGCCAACTTAGCAGCCTGTGGTGGCAATATTTCAAGGAGATCATTGGCCTGGAGCTGTGGAGCCAGAGCTTCTGGAAGAGGGAATGTTCTTATAATTCCAGGGATTTAAAAAAGAAGATTTGGCTGGGCATGGTACCTCAGGCCTGTAATCACAGTACTTTGGGAGGCCAAGGTGGGCGGAGGTCAGGAGTTGGAGACCAGCTGCCAACATGGCAAACTCTTTCTCTACAAAAAATACAAAAATTAGCCAGGGGTGGTGGTGCACAGCTGTAATCCCAGCTATTTGGGAGGCTGAGGCTTGAGAATCACTTGAACCTGGGAGGCAGAGGTTGATTGAGACACTGCACTCCAGCATGGGTGACAGACTGAGACTCTATCTCAAAAAAAAAAAAAATATTGTCCACAAGTGTTGTGTGTCCTCCACACTCTGAATTGCATGACGCTGAGGGAACTTGTAGGAAAGCAAGTGTTACGGTTCCCACCTTCCAGATGCTCAGTTAAGTGCCAAGTTGTAAACATTTCAGAAAAGATTATGTGCAGAATGATGGCTGGGCAGGGTGGCTCACGCCTGTAACGCCAGCACTTTGGGAAGCCGAGGTGGACGGATCACTTGAGGCCAGGAGTTTGAGAGCAGCCTGGCCAACATGGTGAAACCCTGTCTCTGCTAAAAATACAAAAATTAGTCGGGCATGGTGGTGCACACCTATAATCCCAGCTACTCAGGAGGCTAAGACAGGAGAATTGCTTCAGCCTGGGAGGCAGAGGTTGCAGTGAGCCAAAATTGCACCACTGCATATAGCCTGGGCAACAGAGCAAGACTCCATCTCAAAAATAAAAGATTATGTGCAGAATGAATTATAGCAGGTAATTATTAATTCTAGGCCGGGCACAGTAGCCATGCCTGTAATCCCAGCATTTTGGGAGGCCAAGACAAGAGGATTGCTTAAGCCCAGGAGCTCGAGACCAGCCTAGGCAACATTGCAAGACCTTGTCTCTACGTAAAAAAAAAAAAAAAAAAAAAAAAATAGCCAGGTGTGGTAACATGCAACTGTAGTCCCAGGTATGCAGAAGGCTAAGGCAGGAGGATTGCCTGGGCCCAGGAGGTCAAAACCGCAGTGAGCCTTGATCATGCCATTACACTCCAGCCTGGGTGACAGAACTATACCCTGTCTCAAAAAGAAAATTCTAGAAGAGGGAGAGATCAGTGGAGAGCCATGAGATCCAAGAAGACTGACAGAAGAGTCGGGATTTGAATCCAGCTCTGGAAGATAAATAGAATTTAGATGGGCGGGGACTACAGGGGCGTTTTAGGCAGCAGGGATACTGTGAACAATTGGCATTAAGCTGGGTGTTGTGGAAAGGGAGAGGCTCCCTGTCTGTGGTAACGTGCTTAGGAATAACAACCTATAATATGGTTGGCCCAGACTTTACTAGCTAAATGAATAGTTACACAGGTCTGAAAAAAAATGGGAACTCAGTCTCATTATAGGGAGCCTGAAAGCCATTGTTTCCTTATGATAAAATTTATTTTGAGACAGGAATGGAGTAGCATGGACGTGGCTCACTGCATCCTTGACTTCGCAGGTGCCACAGGTGGGTGCCACCATGCCCTGCTAAATTTTTTACTTTTTTTTTTTTTTGTAGAGACAAGTTCTTGCCATGTTTCCCAGGCTGGCCTCAAACTCCTGGGCTGAAGCGATGTTCCAGCCTCAGTCTCCCAAAGTACTAGGATTGCGGGCGTAAGCCATGGTGCCAAGCCCCAATAATTTTTTTTTTAATGCTAAAAGACTAGATGAATAGGCTTGGCATGGTGGCTCACGCCTCTAATCCCAGCATTTTGGGAGGCCGAGGCGGGCAGATCCCGACGTCAGGGGTTCAATTCAAGACTGGCCAACATGGTGAAACTCCATCTCTACTAAAGAATACAAAAAAAAAAAATTAGCTGGGCAGGGTGGGTTGTGCCTGTAATCCCAGCTACTTCGGAAGCTGAGGCAAAAGAATTGATTGAACCAGGATCCGGGAGGTGGAGGTTGCAGTGAGCTGAGATCATGCCACTGCACTCCAGCCTAGGCTACAGAGTGAGACTCCATCTGAGAGAGAAAAAAAAAAAGGCTAGATGAATAAACTGTGATCCTTGTTTATAACAAGTGCTAGAAATAAGACACAGAAAACTGGAGTTGAGTGGATTTCAGAGCTTAACCAGGCAAATAGGTGAAACCAGTGGTGATGTGCTTGCTGCAGACAAAAATATCCTAATGGTGGTGGTGGTGGTGGTGGTGATACCATTTCTAACTGACTCAAGTTCTTTGGAGGGTTATAAACAAGTGGGATACAAGGCTAAATGCGGTATTTTTAACCTTTTAAACTCCCTTGATAGAGTTCCACATTTTTAAAGACTACATAAAAATGAAGTCACTGTGGTACTAATGTGTGATCTTTTTGTGGGTAGGCAGTTAACTTAGCAAAAGGAAATGAAGGGTAAGGATGTACAGGACTTCTCTAAAGGAGGAACACTTCCTTAGTGACCAGTGCTGGGGCAGATTTTATTTAGTGTTTTTCTATTAAGGTAAGATCTCCATATTAGCTCGTGGCAGCAGATTACTTTGGGGAAAGAGCTCTGGATTGGTTACAGGCCTAATGTACATTCAGGTACTGGTTTCACCCTGCTCCATGATCTGGGCACGCTTTTCACCTTTCTAAGCCTCTGTGTCCTCTACATAAGGAGACGATACCCCCTACCTCATAGGAAGGAAGAGTAGTATAACTTGTGTAGTGTGGCTTGGCATACAGCAGGTGTTAGCAAACATTGGGCCAGGAAAACAGATCTGATGGGAGAGAACAAGTAGGAAGCAAGTGCCTTTAAGTATGGAAAACTGAGAGAGAGAGAGAGAGAAAGAGTTTGAAAAGAAAGGAATATGAGAGTTGCAAAGTATAGAAAACTGAGAGAAAGACAGAGACTCCCCTATGAGAGAGTGGGGGAAGTGTGTGTAAAGAAAGGAATATGAGAGTTGCAAAGTGTGGAAAACTGAGAGAAAGAGACTCCCCCTATGAGAGAGTGGGGGGGTGGGGAGTATATATGTGTGTGTGTGTGTGTGTGTGTAAAGAAAGAAATATGAGAGTTGCAAATTCCTAAAGGATGTCAGCCAGGTATGCTCTTTTTACCAAAAGGGCTTTGAGTTCAAAACCATGCCTTATTCCACCTTTATGTGAAACTGTACTGTGCCTCCCCAGGAATACTACGTGCACTTCAGATCACGTTTCCAAAGTGATCTGTTAGAACTGGCCAAGATGCAGAAAAGGGAACTGAGACAAAAAAGCAGGACTCCATAATGTGGAGAAGCAAAGACTGAAGGAAGCACAGGATTGGGATGTAAGGAACAGTGTATAGCCTGGAGGAGCCTGGTGACGGGCACTGTGCGTGGATTGCCATGCGACTGTGTTTAGGACCTGCGTGAGGAGCACTGGATGAAATGGGCGTTTCAGAGGTGGTGTGGACAGGTATTACAAGGGGATTTTTTAGGGATGAGAACTAATTTGTGAAGACAAAGCCATAAGTGGTTCCTGGAGAAGCTGTACTGCGCCTCACCTTTGACATTTGACGTCAGGGATGGGGCATGTGATCCCAGCACATCCTGGGTGGGGGCACCATTGGTTACTGACCCTGGCCCAGGTGGATAGGGTATGAGCCAGTGGAATGTCCTGTGTTCCTGAGGAATACAGGATTTGGTCAGAGATGTTCAATTTCAAAACTGGCACACTACTTAGGGAAAAGATATGTGTAGTTATAGTTTTTTATTTGCAAGGTCTTCTATTAAAGAGTAAAAACAACAGCTCCTATAGCAAGGTAATTGATGATTCCAGTCTTTTAGAAACCTGATTTTTCTCTCTCCCTTTCTCTGCCACAAGATCTAACAAGTTTTGTTGACATCCCACTGTTAGGAGAGGGCCAGACCTTCCTAATCTTGTGTCCCAGTGAGAGAAGGACTTGATAATATGTTTTCAGCTCCCTGAGCCAGATGGCTAAGGCAAAACTGCCCATGGAATTTTTGTATTTTCATGGAAACACGAAGGGGATATAACTTTGACATAAACCTGCCAGCTCCACCTGGTAACCACAACCAAAGATTAGGTGTCAAGTGCAGGAGAGTCCGTCTTGGACAGGTCTGATTAGTGGTGACCACCCATCAGAGAGACAGACCTAACGGTTTAAAAGTTTCACTGGGGCCAGGTACGATGGCTCACACTTGTAATCCCAAGAGGCAGAGGCAGAAGCATCGCTGGAGCCTAAGAGTTCAAGGCCAGCCTGGGCAACATGGCAAGACCTGTCTCTCCAAAAAAATTTAAATAGCTGGGTGTAGTAGCATCCACCTGTGGCCTCAGCTACTTGGGAGACTGAAGCAGAAGGATTACTTGAGCCTGGGAGGTCAAGGCTACAGTGAACTATGATTGAGCCACTGCATTCCAGCCTGGGTGACAGAGCAGGACCCTGTCTTTAAAAAAACAAAAACTAGGCCAGGCGTGGTGGCTCACACCTGTAATCCCAGTGCTTTGGGAGGCCGAGGTGGGTAGATCAGAAGGTTAGAAGTTCGAGACCGGTCTGGCCAACATGATGAAACCCCATGTCTACTAACAATACAAAAAATTAGCCAGGTGTGGTGGTGTGTGCCTGTAATCCCAGCTACTCGAGAGGCTGAGGCAAGAGAAACACGTGAACCCAGGAGGTGGAGGTTACAGTGAGCTGAGATCATACCATTGCATTCCAGCCTGTGCGACAGAACCACACTCCATCTCAATAAAAAATAAAAATAAAAAGTTTCATCAGTGGCTGTGGATAGTGGAGCAGAGGGAGTGTTCATTTAAATTACAGGTGTTCGGAAGCCACCAGAAACCAACCAATTCAGCAGATTATAGACAAACAGTGGTGAGGCTGCAAGTGGCTACCTGCGGTTTTCCATAGCAGTCTCACCGCCAGTCCTTGTGGCAGTCCTGTCAGGAGGTATGCAGGGTCGTTTTTCTGGTTCTTAGTTTTTCACAAATGAGGAAACTGAGAGGCCAGGGCTACTTTTTCCATCAAGCCACATATAAGGTAGACAGGTCTGGCTAGGTGTGAGGTGTATGAGTCAGGACTAAAAGAGCTGTTCTAGAAGGATTTGTAGTTAATAATTAGAAGCATGGCAGCTTGGAAGCATCCCTTTTTCCTTTTACCTGGCACCTGATTAGTGTGGGTTTTTTTCTGGTGCCTTTATTTCTGAAGAACCTAAGAGTTGTACCTCTAACACCTCAGTAATCTTCAGCCCATTTTGATGGATTTTTTTAAAAGGCACGCATAGAAATTGTTTACTAAGTATTCACCAAATCCAAATGGAAAAGCAAACCCACACCTTCTGGCCCCATCTTTGTTCTCGTATTTTATTTTATTTTTGAGACAGAGTCTCGTGCTGTCACCAGGCTGGAGTGCAGTGGCACAATCTCAGCTCACTGCAACCTCCGCCTCACAGGTTCAAGTGATTCTGCTGCCTTAGCCTCCTGAGTAGCTGGGACTACAGGTATGCACCACCATGCCCAGCTAATTTTTATATTTTTAGTAGAGACGGGGTTTCACCATGTTGACGAAAATGGTCTTGAACTCCTGACCTCGTGCTCTGCTCTTCTCAGCCTCCCAAAGAGCTGGGATTATTCTCACGTTTAGACTCTGTGCGTGTGTGTGTCTGTGTGTGTATGTGTGTGTTTTCCTTCTCCCCCTACCTCCCCCACCATACCCCACCCCCATCCTCTCCTCACCCTTTCCTCTTTTCTCTTTGTCTTACCTTTAAGGCTTCAGCCCAGGTCACTATGTCTGTGCAAAGGCTGAAACACATATGAGAGGGTTCGAGATTGGTCATAGGCTGATATTGTTAATATACAGTTTCTACACGTATAATTTTCCTGTTTTTTTTTAAGGCCAAGTCTTGCTCTCTCACCCATGCTGGAGTGCAGTGGCACTATTTCCACTCACTGTAACCTCCACCTGCTGAGTTCAAGCAGTTCCTGCCTCAGCCTCCCGAGTAGCTGGGATTACAGACGTGTGCTACCATACCCGGCTAATTTTTGTGGTTTTTTTGCAGAGAGAGGGTTTCTCCCTGTTGATCAGGCTGGTCTCAAACTCCTGGCCTCAAGTAATCTACCTGCCTTGGCCTCCCAGAGTGCTGGGATTACAGGCGTGAGCTGCCACACCCGACCCTACATGTATGATTTTCATTTAAGAGGAAAGCAAATCAGACGTGTGGAAATTACTAAAAATACCAGATTTTCATTCATTTGGGTTGGAGTAATCTGAGAGTGGCTTATCGGTGGTTCTGTATTTATAGATGAAGAGACTTTTTGTAGAAAGTGTGCCAGGTCACCAGGGTAAATTGGCTGTATTACAGGCACAGTTACGGCGGCAGCCAGGCAGGAGCGACACACCAAAGCAAACCTCAGGAAGTCGGAATAGCCTATGTTCTATGGCAGAGTCCTTTAGTATTGATTTGGTGTTTTTTCAAGATGATATGTGTTCACCATTCGGAAAAAAAAAAAGCTGTAAACATTGTAACAGTGACATTAATCCCCATCCCACAGCCACCTGGTTAGACCAGTTTCTGCTGGTTTGTCCCTCCAGAGATATCAGTGCGGAGTCAGCCCTTTTTTCTTGTCTTTGCACAAGTGGTAGCACATAACATACACTGCTTTTCATCTTGCTCATTTCCACATAGCCAGATACGTTATGGGACTTCCATTTCCTTCTCTGGAGTATCTTGCTTGTTTTCAGGCATTTACTACCACAATGTGTTGTTCATTCCATTGTAGATCAAAGCAAAGCCTCCTACTTTAGACACAACTTGAGTAAGCTTGATTTTTCTGACTTTCTAGCCCACAGCCAATTGGACTGAAAGATCCGCTCCATCTAAGCCTTGGGAGGATGTTAGGAAAATCACAAGTTACAGTTTATATCAAGGAAGGAAACTTTAAAAACCAACAGTAGCAACAACAACAAAACAAACACTGAAACCTTACACAGCGGAGCATTGTAGCACCTTGTAACTCACTGGTGAGCAGTACGTCCTCCTCAACATCTGGGAAGGCATCCTTTACCCAGTGATAAGAGAAGTATAATTTTTAGAGAAAAAATTGTATTCAGATAACCAAAGTGATTTAAGTTTGGTTTGCTTACAAGAGGTAATCCACCTAGGGCTCTGGTAAGCTGGATTTTGTTGTTGTTTTTGAGATGGAGTCTTGCTCTTTTGCCCAGGCTGGAGTGCAGTGGTGCAGTCTCGGCTCACTGCAGCCTCCACCTCCTGGGTTCTAGCGATTCTCCTGAGTAGCTGGGATTATGGGTGCATGCCACTGCACCTAGCTAATTTTTATATTTTTAGTAGAGATTAGGTTTCACCATATTGGCCAGGCTGGTCTCAAACTCCTGACCTTAGGTGATCCGCCTGCCTAGGCCTCCCCCAAAGTGCTGGGATTACAAGAGTGAGCCACCGCGTCCAGCCAAGCTGGTCTTTATGACTGTTTTCTGATGTAACAGGATGCTTCTCCAGCAAAAGTTGATGCCTTAAATAGATGAACATTTCTTGCATTTACCCTCCTATTCATACTGGCAGTTCATTTAGCCATTTTAATGTTTCAGAGATGGTTATAAACAAGAAAATTTCAGTATCTCAAATGCTTTAGTGAGTGGAGTTTTTACTGTACATTTCCTTACAGCAGAAATCAGTAAACCTTTTAAAATGCTTCAACAAAAAATGGGATCGATTTCTTGGCACTTCCTTCACAGACATCCTTACCTTCCCATTCCCTCAGAATCAGGGGTTGCTGTGAGGCTGGGGAGTAGGAGGTGAGGATGGAGGTAGGAGGATGAGGGCATGGGTGGGATTAGTGAGTCTTAGAGTCTGTTGTCCCATCTCGAGGGGCTCCATAAAAATCACCTTGTTGGTCTTACGTTGAGAACTTGTGTGGTTCTCAGCTTCTGACCACAAGCTCCTAGGAGGAAGAGGCTGGTCCTGAGTGTCATGACTCTTTAAGCTTCATGCGTGATACTGGTTGTGTCATCTCAAACCCATGGGTTAGTATGATAGCTTCACTGACTTTTGGGGCTGGGTCTGACTTTGAATCTGATTGCTCTGGTCTGTCATTAGCATCCCCGTAAGGAAATGGAAGGGAGTCATTTCAGGGATATACTTGCCAGAAAATCTGGGGTCAAAATCTCATTCCACTTTTCCTCCTGGTAGATTGGACTCATTGGCACTCTGATGTTGAATTTCAAACTTTAAGGTAGGCTGGGTGCGGTGGCTCACACCTGTAATCCCAGCACTTTGGGAGGCTGAGGCAGGCGGATCACGAGGTCAAGAGATCGAGACCATCCTGGCCAACATAGTGAAACCCATCTCTGCTAAAAAATACAAAAATTAGCTGGGCGAGGCTGAGGCAGGAGAATTGCTTGAACCAGCGAGGCAGAGATTGCAGTGAGCCGAGATTGCGCCACTGCACTTCAGCCTGGCGACAGAGTGAGACTCTGTCTCAAAAAAAAAAAAAAAAAAAAAAAAATGGCCGGGCGTGGTGGCTCACGCCTGTAATCCAAGCACTTTGGAGGCCAAGGCGGGCGGATCACCTGAAGTCAGGAGTTCAAGACCAGCCTGACTAATATGGTGAAACCCCGTCTTAAAAAAAAAAAAAAGAAAAAGAAAAAAGGAGTTGGTCACTACAAAGGAATTTGCTGGTTCACACCTGTAATCCCAGCAGTTTGGGAGGCCAGGGCGGGTGGATCACTGGAGGCCAGAAGTTCAAGACCAGCCTGGCCAACACAAACCCTGTCTCTACTAAAAATATAAAAATTAGCTGGGCATGGTGGTACATGCCTATAGTCCCAACAACCCAGGAGACTGAGACAGGAGAGTTGCTTGAACCTGGGAGGTGGAGGTCACAGTGAGCCAAGATCGCACCACTGCACTCCGGCTTGGCTGACAGAGCGAGACTCTGTCAAAAATAAAAATTAAAAAAAAAATAAGGAGTTTACCTAACTCCTTGCCTAACTCCTCTAGTTGAAGCTGTACGTGGGAGACCAGCTTCTGTATCCCCATTCATCATTTTGTCGTCTCACTTAGCCATGGGTGGCTTGCCTGATAGTGGTTTGCTGTCTTGACATCTGCAGGCCGATGGTCCCAGAGCTGTTTTTGCACAGACCCCATCATCACAACTACTGGCACCAGGTAGCTGGTGGAGGGTTGGTAGCATCATTTGTATGTACAAAGGTTAACACTGTCACCAATATTCTCTACCTTTCTATAAAGAAAACCACCTTAAGCCAGTGAGGTAGCCCGGTTTCTATATCCTTAACCTCATCTACTTTTTCTGAAGGGTTATGCTGTGAAACCTGTGAGTATCACAAGCTAAAACATGTAAATTAACTGATAACCTTGGCAAGCCTATGAAATTATTTTGTGCTTGGATTCTATAAGCTGCAGGTCATTGAGGGAAACCATGGAAAGCCAGCCACAGCAGATTCGTTCAGGTTACTGTGGCAGGTCAGATACTCCAGAATTCACACCTGACTGCATTCACTTTCATATGTTACACATTGATGGTTGGAATTAAAAATTAAATGTCAGGGGTGTGTGTTCTTCTACCTTTAATCTCAAGAATCTTGTTTCTATTTCTTCTTTTTTTGAGACATCATGAGATAGCATGGCATCTCGTTTTTAAATGTGTCCTTTTGTAACTGCTGCCCTTATTCCAAACCATGTGGTCCGTGTTTTGTGTGGTTTGGTAGCCATGGTTACCATCATTTATGAACAAATATAGGCTCAGTGGCTGTGAATATCCATAAAAGCCACAAATTTTAGAAGATGTTGCATTTCTTCAGCTCCATAACATCCCTGACTCTCTGTTGATCAGCAGATCATAAATCTGGTTCTGATTGTTGACAAGCAGCAAGCATTTTCCTGCGTAGTAATGCTGCTGTCATCTATCACATTTCCAGGTACCCTGATTCCCAGGGATCTGTGTGTGGCCATTTGTGCTGCCTGGTGAGAATGGGAGAGGGTCTCCAGATTTCTTTCTGCCCCGAGCAACTGGCAGGTGTATGTGGTTGGGCATTGAAGGCTGGTAAACAACAGTGGAGTTAAACAATCTGCAACACAGGGCTTTCACTAGAGGAATTTGATGGGTGGTTGCTGTGGCAGTGGTGGTTGTTTAGGCTCAGCACTCTGAGATGGTTGATAGCATGTTTTGAAAAAAATGGCGAGGCCTCTTGCAATGTCCAGTTAAACCAAATCGATATTTACACTGTGCTGCAGTGAGGTTGTTGATACTTTATGGCATATGCAACATGGATCCTACCCTTTCTGTGTTTGTTTTCTGCTAGTGCCTGGATCAAAGTGGAACAGCTGAAGCCATATCATGCTCATAAAGAGGAAATGATAAAAATTAACAAGGGTAAACGATTCCAGCAAGCAGTGGATGCCGTCGAAGAGTTCCTCAGGAGAGCCAAAGGGAAAGACCAGGTGAGAGACGACAATGTTCACTTTCTTCTAACGCCAGACTGCTTCTTTATAGTAATTAGCAGATTAAATGTCACCCAAACCCAAACCTTTGTTCTTCTGAAATGCCACTGGAGAAAGCTACTTCAGTTCTAAGGTGGCAGCGTTTTGCTTATCAGCCTGAAACTCCCTGCAGGTAACCTTGCTGGAAGAGGTTGTTGCTTTTAGGAAAGTTGCTTGGACCCAGGAGAAATAGCTCAGCATTTGAGTCTAGCACAGGCCATTTCTTCCTTTTATAGCACAGAGATTAGGAGCGTAGCCTCAGGAACATATATATTACCTGGATTTAAATCCCATCCCCTAGTTTTGGGACCTAGGGAAAGGGACTTTTGATATATATATATATTTTTTAATCTGCTTCTCCCAATGTCTGAGGAGAACAGCAGATTATATTTCTAGGGTCATTGTGAGGATACTACCCAGAGTGCCTTTAGCAGCGTGTGGCACCTGTAAATGGTGGTGGCGACGGCGGCGGCAGCGGCTGTGGTGGTAGTTATCATTATTATTATTAAACTTTCAGACGTCATCCCACAATTCTGCTGATGACAAGAATCGACGTAATTCCAGTGAGGAGAGAAGTAGGCCAAACTCAGGTGATGAGAAGCGCAAACTTAGCCTGTCTGAAGGGAAGGTGAAGAAGAACATGGGAGAAGGAAAGAAGAGGGTGTCTTCAGGCTCTTCAGAGAGAGGCTCCAAATCCCCTCTGAAAAGAGCCCAAGAGCAAAGTCCCAGGAAGCGGGGTCGGCCCCCAAAGGATGAGAAGGTTTGTTTTCTCTCTGCAGCTTCTGGGATTAGTGATGTCCTTTTAGTATGAGGTAGAGTTAAGCTCTACAGTATGCTTCTGCTCACAGAGTGGGAGCAGAATTCTGTGCTCAAGAATCCTGCAGGGCAGGTGCAGTGACTCACACCTCATCCCAGCAACTCGGGAGGCTCAGGCAGGAAGAGGCTTGAGCTTGGAGCTCAAGGCTGCAGTGAGCCAGTTGTACCACTGCGCTCTAGCCTGGGTGATTGAGTGAGACCCCGACTCTTATTTTAAAAGAAAAGATAAAGAATCCTGCAGACCAGGTGAGAGACGTGGCCTGGATGCAGGTGTGAAGTAGGAGCACTAGGCAGGAGAACACTCCACTTGAGCTGGTGTGCAAGGGCTGGTCCTGGGAAGGGCTTAACAAGAAAGAAGGGAAGACATTCCAGAGGTGGAGGGTACGGCCCATGTGAGGCTCAGTACTGGTGAAGATACTCTTGAACAGGGAGAGAAGAGGGAGAAGAGCAGAGAAAAAGGAAGCTTGTCCCTGGATCATGGAGAGCCTGAAGTTCTACCTAAGGAGTGTGGTACTGAAGCGTCCTAGAGACAGTGGGGCCTGTGAAGGTGATTGAGCTGGTGGCACTGTGCTTCCCGTGTGTGCGTCAGTATTGACAGAGTGCACAGGGGAAAGGCTCAGAGCCAATTAGAAGGCTAAAGCTAGGTGTGCATTCATAAGGGGGTGATTGCATATATTGTAAGCAAAAAGGTGAGAGGAGCTTCAGAGGAGTTCTGAAGATTCCATAACTGGTTATATAGAAGATGAATGAGAAAAAGGAAAGATTTCTAGCTTCATTCCTGGGAAAGTGATGATTACTTTCTTAAAAGTAGAGGATTGGGCTTGTAGAGATGGCTTGTGGAGAAAGAGTACCAATTCTGTCTGAAACGTGAAGAATTTGAGGCAAGGCCTAGACAGCCTGGGAGCTGTCTTGATGCGACCTCAGGACTAGAAATGTAGATTTGGGAGGGGAATTTGTAAAAGGGTAGTTGAGTCCAGGCAGCGTGATGTAGTTTGTCTCAGGAAGAGAGGTAGAAGAGGGAAGGGCAGAAGGCTGCTTTGCAGCGAGAATGCCGTGCTAGGGTGCAGGAAGGAGTGGAAGGAGCTAGCAAGATGAGGTAAAGCAGCGAGGGTGCGTCTCTTGCCTTCTTGCTAACAAGATTTGAGGCCAGTCTTGGAAGGCCACAGAGAAGAATTTCAAAACGAAGGAGTCTGTGTCAGGAACACGGCAGGATTGTCAACAGCAAGATAAAGGGAACAGAAGCCAGATGGCTAGCAGAAACAGTTGGTTCATATGAGGCCATAATGAAGCACTAGACATTGGATCAAGGCTCAAAAATTCAGACACCAGCGAGCCCAGGCAGGTAATGGAAGCAAATGTAGCTGACTGGTCCTAAGAAGCAGTGGCCTGCATGCCAGGCACCCCAGCTGACCTGCCTTGGTGCTCAGAGCAGCAGGGCTGGCCATGGTCAGGGAGTCTGGGGAAGTCATGCTCCGTCCACAGGGTTCCAGCCAGCTTCTGCCAGATTGTCTGTTTTTTTCTCAAAAGAAGCTGGAAATTATTTCTAAACTTCAAAAAGAAAAAAAAAAGCTGAAAAGGACAGGTATGGTGGCTCACACCTGCAATCATAGCACTTTGGGAGGCTGAGGCAGGAAGATCACATGAGCCCAGGAGTTCAAGACCAGGCTGAGCAACATAGTAAGACCCTTTCCTTAAAAAAAAAAAAAAAAAAAAATTGTCCAGATGTGGTGGCTTGTGCCTGTAATCCCAGTATTTTGGGAGACTGAGGTGAGCAGATTGCTTGAGCTTAGGAGTTCAAGATGAGCTCTACAAAAACTAAAAAATTGCCCAGGCATGGTAGCTCACACCTGTTATCCCAGCACTTTGGAAGGCCAAGGCAGGAGGATCCCCTGAGCCCAGGAGTTCAAGACCAGCCTGGGCAACACAGGGAGACCCCATCTGTATTTTTTTTTAATTATTTAATATAAATGAATTAAAAATGAGCTGGGGTTGGTGGCATGTGCCTGTAGTCCCAGCTATTCAGGAGGCTGAGGTGGGAAAATCACTTGAACCCGGGAGGTAGAAGTTACAGTGAGCCAAGATTATGCCACTGCACTTTAGTTTGGGCGACACAGTGAGACCCTGTCTCAAAAAACAAAAAAAAAGAAAAAAAAGTAGCTGGGCATAGTGATACACACCTGTAGTCCCAGCTGCTTGGGAAGCTGAGGTGGGAGCATCACTTGAGCCCAGGAGGTCAGCGCTGCAGTGACCTACAGTTGTGCCACTGCACTCCATCCTGGGCAGCAGTGTGAGACCCTAACTCAAAAAAACAGAAGCTGGAAATACAGGTTTTTATGTGAAATATCCCAATTTTAAATATGCTTAGTTCAAAAATATGTCTTGGGTCCACAGGAACATCTCTGTGGGATGCCAGTGTGAGGCCTCTGTGAGAGACAGCCCTTCTGTTAAATGACCTAAGGCTGAGGGAGTGGTGAGAGCGAGGGCGGTGCTATCCCTGAATACCGTGACCCCAGGGTTTGGAAAGACTATCAGCTGCAGTGCAGAGCAAACTTCATAGGGAGCATGATCTAAACTGATCCACGAAGAATGTAATGTGACTTTGGAGTTTATTTCCTGGAATCCAAAAGGAATCTGGGCTGTCAGATTTTATATTATTTCCTAAGTTGATATTGCCTGGTATGTGGAGCCATGCATCTCCCCAGTGGCTGCGTCACCCCGGAGAGAAACACCATCTCGTTGGATACGGGGAAGTACAAAGCAGGGCGCAGTAGCTCACGCCTGTAATCCCAGCACTTTGGGAGGCCAAGGTAGGCCAATCACCTGAGGTCAGGAGGTCGAGACCAGCCTGACCAACACGGAGAAACCCCATCTCTACTGAAAATACAAAATTAGCCGGGCATGGTGGCACATGCCTGTAATCCCAGCTACTCGGGAGGCTGAGGCCGGAGAATTGCTTGAACCACGGAGGCAGAGGTTGCCGTGACCCAAGATCATGTCAGTGCATCCCAGCCTGGGCAACGAGTGAAACTGTGTCTCAAAAAAAAAAGGGAAGTCCAAAGGAGAGGTTATGACAAGGGCCCAGAGTTTGAATCACATATATGGGACCTTGACAAAGCACCTTTGCCTCAATTTCCTCGTCTGATCGTTAGGAATTATAACAGTATGTGCCTCAGAGGTTCTCTGTGGGGATTAAATGAGTGACATGGACACAGCACTTAGAACAGTGCCTGTGTACTAGGCATTTGATAAGTTCATTAGGTTTGTTTCACAGACAGTAGCCAGTTGTGCAGTGAGAACCCCAGAGGCCCCTGACCAGGCTTACAGGGACTCATCTCACAAGCTCCCAATGAACAGCAGCCTGCTGTTGGGTCTGAATTATTAATCTGGGGAGTAGTGTAGCATACCTTGGAGATACTGCAGGTTCGATTCCAGACCATTGCAGGTCTCACAAATGTCTTGTTTTCCCAGTGCCTATATAAGTTATGTTTATACTGTAGTCTATTAAGTGGCACAATAGCAGTATATCTTTTAAAAATGTGCACATCTTAAGTTAAAAATACTTCATTGCAGCCGGGTACAGTGGCTCACTTCTGTAATCCTAGCACTTTGGGAGGCAAAGGCAGGTGGATTACTAAGTCAGGCATTTAAGACCAGCCTGGCCAACAGAATGAAACCCCGTCTCTACTAAAAATACAAAAAAATTAGCCAGGCGTGGTGGTGCATGCTTGTAATACCAGCTACTCAGGAGGCTGAGGCAGGAGAATCACTTGAACCCTGGAGGTGGAGGTTGCAGTGAGCCGAGATTGCACCACTGCACTCCAGCCTAGGCAGGAGAGTGAGACTCTGTTTAAAAAAAAATGCTTCATTGCTAAAAAAAAAAAAAAAAATGCTGACACAAAGACATAAAGTGAGCACATGCTGTTGGGAAAATGGCCCCCATAGACTTGATTGACACTGGGTTGCCACAAACCTTCAATTCGTTTTAAAAAAAAAAAAAAGTGCAACACTTACGAAGCACGATAAAATAAAACGCAATAAAACAAGATGTGTTTGTGGTCCAGGAGCTCTACCTTCTATTGCCCCTTCGAAGTGTCCTTCCTGCCTGGTCTTTGTGCTTGGCCTGGCCCGTAGTGAAAGGACAGAGCTGGTGAGTAGTACAGGACAGATAGGGGTTTCAGTTCAGCACCTTCAGACAAGTAGGATATCGATGCCTGGGCTTTGGAATTTTGGTGCATTTTAAATGTGATCCAGGCTGGGCATGGTGGCTCATGCCTGTAATCCCAGCACTTTGGGAGGCTGAGGTGGGCAGATCATGAGGTCAAGAGATTGAGACCATCCTGACCAACATGGTGAAACCTCGTCTCTACTAAAAAAAAAAAAAAATATATATATATATATATATGTGTGTGTGTGTATATATAATATATATATGTATATATATAAAAAAGCTGGACGTGGTGGCGCATGCCTGTAGTCCTAGCTACTCGGGAAGCTGAGGTAGGAGAATTGCTTGAACCTGAGAGGCGGAGGTTGCAATGAGCCAAGATCAGGCCACTGCACTCCAGCCTGGTGATGGAGACAGCAAGACTCCGTCTCAAAAAAAAAAAGAACAAAAGAAAGTAGTGATCTATCCTGTAGTCTCAGAGGAGGGTGTTTGTGTGTGTGTTGCTATAGTAATTGTCATCTGGCTGGTGAGCTCCTCTTAGAAAGAGTGAGCAGTCGCATAGGCTGATAACTTGGCAAAGCCCCAGTTGAGTGCCATTCCTGGACATAATCTCCTGCCCTGTGAGGATTAATGGAAAAGGCTGACCTTTATGGCAGAGGCGTTGATTACATGCAGGCAGAGGAAGGCTGGGAAGTTAAATACAAGTTAAAAATGTAGCTTCTCCATCACAGTATCGTTGTGTGAGATGCTCCATGGTGACACTTGACTGATGCCTGAACACACCCATCATTGCAGAATATTCTTCTGGGCAGCTCTGGGCTGGGCCTTTCTTTTCCCCCAAAAACCTGTATTCAGCAAATGTTTATTGAGCAATTCTACCGTAGGCCAAATGCCTGGAGAGAGAGCAGCTTAAAAGTCAGACAAGGCTCCTTCAATAAATATTGAACCTGGACCGTATGCTAGTGTGGGTTTTCGAGTAGGCAAAGCTGGCAGAGTTCTTGCTTTCCTAGGACATGCTTCTAATATGACAGACCCCGGAGCTAAATTCTGTCAGTCACCCAGGCACAGTGGCTCACTCCCATAATCCCAGCACTTTGGAAAGTCAGGATAGGAGGATCACTTGAGGCCAGAAGTTAGAGACCAGCCTGGCCAACATAGCAAGACCCTATAAAAAGAAAAAATTAATAATTATTTTTTAAAAATTGCAAATAATTAATCTACAAAAATAAAAATTAGCCGGACATGGTGGCACACACCTATAGTCCCATCTACCCAGGAGGCTGAGGTGGGAGGATCACTTGAGTTCAGGTGGTTGAGGCTGCAGAGAGCCCTGATTGAGCCCCTGACCTCCAGCCTGGGTGACAGAGGTGGAGTATGCCTCCAAATTAATAGATATATCTACCACGCTAGTGACTGGCTCGGTGACCTTAGGCAAGGCTACTTAAGCTCTGTGTGCCTTAGTTTCCTCTTCTATAAAAGATTATAATAGTTCTGTAAAAGGAGATAATTTTTTTCTTGAATGAATGAGAATTACATGAGATCGTACGTATTAAATAGCATTTACAGTGATGTCTAGCACATTGTAAGCCCTATGAAAGCATTTGCTGTCATTATAATCCACATCATCATGTTCTGTGGGCAAAGGTACAGAGAGGTCACGTGAAGCCACTCTGATAAGGTGACATTTCAACAGAGTCCTAAAACGAGCCTGAGCCAAGGAGGTGACTGTGGGAAGAACATTCCCAGTAGCACAAGGGCACCAGGGCAGGCACGTGCTTGGTGTGTTTGGGGCCGCGGTGGAAGGCCAGCAGAGTGCTAACGAGCTGGAGAGCAGTGGCAGGGGAGGAAGAAATAGGACTTGAGGTTGGAGATTGGCACGGGGTGGATGGGAGAATGCAGAACTTGCAAGCCCCTTCCTGTAGGCCGTGTTCATAAAGCCCGTAGCTTTACTATGTGAGACTGGAAGCCAGTTTTAGGCAGAGAAGTGTCATGGTCTGATTTGTGTTTTTGGTAGATCACTCTGGCTGCTGTGTAGAGACTGGACTGTAAGTGGAAGCAGGGAGGTTTATTTTTGCAGCTGTCCAGGTGGCCAGTGACGGTGGTCTGAGTTTGGGTATTAGTAGCCAGAATGGTGAGAAGGGGTTGGGCAGATCCCCAGCCGTAAAGCCCCATTTGTTACCAGTGATTAAAGAAGAGAGGGGTAAAGAAGGGCTCTAAAGATGTTGGCCTGGTAGAATGGAGCAGGCGTTCTCTAAGACTGGGAAAACCTCAGGAGTGGTTTAGGCAGGAGTGTCAGGAGGGCCACTGTAGCTGGAAGGAAGGAAGCAACCAGGGAAAGGGAATGCAGGGTAGCATCAGAGCAGTGGAGCAGCCCCAGACCGGAGTTAGAACTGGAAAGATGACCCTTTGCCCAGGAAGAACGTGAGCCGGGAACTTCGGTGAAGAGGAGCCGCTCGCCCTACTAAGTCCTCACCTGTATCCATCTCAGGATAACTTGGGCTCTTGGGTTCCAGCCGCTCTGGAGGTTAATTCTGCCTTTGTTATGGTGGCTATAAAATGTAGGCAGATCTCCCCAGCACCACGTGGTTTTATTTGTTTTTTTGAAATATGGTGGGTTACTTCTGAAGCCACTCTTGCTGTCTAAATGTTCGGTGTTCACCATCAGGAATGTGCTCTGCAACTTTGTGGACAGTACTGCAGGTCATACTTGGGCTTTCTAATTACCTCCGTCCTTGTGAAATTTAGACATAAGCACATATTTTATTATTTCCAGAATTGAGAAGAAAGACTCACTGTGTGTGAATGGGAAGAACTGGCTCGTTTCTCCTGAGGGACAGTCATCAGAACAATGGCTGGGGATTGGCTTGAACTTGCACTTAGACCATGGCACTTGCAAGGGGTTTCATTGGGGTTTGAATGTGATTTTAAAATGCCCTGCCCCTCCCTCTGTAGGATCTCACCATCCCAGAGTCTAGTACTGTGAAGGGGATGATGGCCGGACCAATGGCCGCGTTTAAATGGCAGCCGACCGCAAGCGAGGTAAGGAGCTCTCCTGCCGGCAGCACAAGCTGCAGCTTAGGGCTGGGTTCCTGGCATCCCTGTGTGATCCTCTTTTTCGTTTTTCATCTTTTTCTTGTGTGTGAGGCTTAATTTATTATTACAAAATAGTATAGAAGTCCATGAGATAAAAAATTAAAAATCTCCTGCCTCTGGTTTGAGCACTGTAAAGTTTGAGGTGACTGATTTCAGTCCTTTGGGATGCCCACTCAGCATTCATTTAGATGATTATAGACCTATGTCTAGTTTTTGTTATTGTGGGCAGGGCTGTTTTTCATAAAAGTGGGATCATTTCACAAGTTTTTCCCCCTAATATTTAGTAAACACCCTCTCATCGTCCGTAATTACAACCTTGATGTTTGATTCTGTTATCCTTGGTGCAGCTGCGCCTGTTGCTGCACATAATAATGGAAAGCCCATGCATGCAGGTCCAGCATCCTGGCTACTCTGTTTCTGTTAATATGCTCAGTAAGATGAGATCCCCAGGGCATAGGTACCAGATACAAGTAGGCCAAAAACCTGAAATTCGGAGAATAGATGTGACTTAGTCTGTTGGATTATCTGCTGTACCTGATAAGTACTGAATTTATAAAGCACTAGTATGCTTATTAATATTTTCCCACGGGATTGTTGGAATAATTTGCGTACCAACCTAGCAGAATCATCTCTTCTTTTCCACTTGAAAGCCATTCCTCTAGCTGGAATGGGGGTTGTTTATAAAAGGCTTAGGCCAAAATGGGAAAACAGTTTCCATACAATTGTGAAAAAAGAGACCAGAATCCAGAGGTGTTCCAGCCATAGGAGAGTCCAGTTACCAGGGAGAAGGAAATGACCTTTGGTGCAGATAGCTGGTTTTATTTCATTGTTTTCTGGTTTCAGCCTGTTAAAGATGCAGATCCTCATTTCCATCATTTCCTGCTAAGCCAAACAGAGAAGGTGAGTTGCCCTTTGAGGCTCTTGGCCCTTGGTCAGGGGCTGGCCAAGGAGTACTCCTCCACTGGGTCCTGGCCCGGCCAATCTGAAAAGTGAGGCTCTGCCAGTGCACTGCTTAGAGCAGCTAGCCCAGAAGTCCCTGTATGGGCCCACTAATGAGCCAGGCATTGTTAAGATTAAAAATAAATCCAAAGGCCGGGCACAGTGGCTCATACCTGTAATCCCAGCACTTTGGGAGGCCTAGGCAGGTGGATCACCTGAGGTCAGGAGTTTGAGACCAGGCTGGCCAACCTAGGGAAACCCTGTCTCTACTAAAAATACAAAAATTAGCCAGGAGTGGTGGCAGGTGCCTATAGTCCCAGCTACTCAGGAAGCAGAGGTTGAGCAACCAGCCTGGGTGACAGAGCAAGACTCCATCTCATAGTAAATAAAATAGTAAACCCAAAAAAAGCTTTTAAAACTCAGCCAGCTGTGTAGTTGAGACATTCACGGAGACCTTTAGAGTCTAGGGCATAGGACAGAAACCAAACATTGTAAACTGTCAGCCCTTTCCCCTTCTCCCCGCCCCGCTGTGAACTAGCCCATGTCGCATGGCAGACACATCTTGAGGCTCACTCCCAAGTCCTGTGGATGCAGAGGGACACTCTCCCAAGGTCTGCAAGGTTACGGGTTAGGCTGAGCCTTGCTAGGATCTGATGAGAGTTTGTGGCTTTGGAGTTGGACAGATATGGGTTCCATGCTTGTAACTGTGGCACATGACCTCACACCTCTGGTTCTCAACACCATGGTCGGCAAAAAGACCTTGTAGAATTGCATGGGGACTTGCATGAGGTAATGTGTATGAACTTCCTAGTATAAATTTGGAGTTGACTAAAGTATGCAACAAATAAGTATTTGATGTTCACTTCCCACTTTAGGCTAATCCTTTTAGGGGATTATTATGAAGACTGGTTAAGTCTTCAGTTTAATAAGTCGTCTCTTTTCTCCTCCTTTATTAGCCAGCTGTCTGTTACCAGGCAATCACAAAGAAGTTGAAAATATGTGAAGAGGTACGTAGGCTTCATGCCTCCCCATTTTAATTTTCACCTGGGGCCTTAGACTTCGTGCAGACTGACTTCATGATGTGTGCTTCCTATCTGTAGGAAACTGGCTCCACCTCCATCCAGGCAGCTGACAGCACGGCAGTGAATGGCAGCATCACACCCACAGACAAAAAGTAGGACCTTTGACAAAAAGGCCTCCAGTGGCCCTGGTTCTGGTGAGGGTGGGCAGAACATAACCCCAGGGGATTGAATGGGATTCCAGCCATTGCTGGGATTGAATGGAAAAGGCGGGAACATTGTAACTCTTACTGATAATGATTTGTCTAGAAGCTGTGTAAATCTATAGTCAGGTCTCCCTTGGGCATAAGCTGAGGGATTGGCTCCAGAACTCAAGAGCAAGGAGCACTTGGCTCAGTGGTCCTCAGACTTCCCTTTGCCTTAGAGTCACCTGGAAGGTAGCTTCTGAGTCAATATGTCTGGGTGGGGCACAAGAATTTGTATTTTTAACCGGTTCCCAGGTGTACTGCTGCTCCTGGCCAGAGAACCACACTGTGAGAACCACTGGCTGAGTAGAATCATGATGAAGCCCCAAAATTGGCCATGGTGGGACAGGTGGGGGAAGAGAGATGAAGGTGCTTGAGGGTCGTCACTGGGCACCTGCTGGCTGTCCTGCGCCCTGCCCAGTGTGGGTGGGGCAATCCCTGGATGTGCTCACAGACCCATCTTCCACCCAGCATCACCTCTGTGCCTGTTCTGTAGGCCCATCTCTTCTGCAGAGTCTTGTTGACAAAAAGGTGTCTTTTCTAAGAAAACATGTTCTCTGGAGCAAGTTAGCTAAGTCAGTCTCCAGTTTGTGCCTTTCACATTGTCTTCTCAGACTGAAAACACTGTGTCTTTTACTTTATGTTTTTGTACTGTTGAAATCACTAATACCACCAGTTATTTTTGGTGAACTTCCCTCTGTAGAGGAGAGGAGATAAGAGCATATTAGGTGCTAACAAAGGGGGAGAAAGAGGTCATCTATTAATTTAATGAGGATTGTGTTAGTTTTAAAAACAAAACAAAACAGGATGGGGCCGTGGATAGAGTCCTGGTGTTTTCACCCAGCACATTTATTGGCCCATTAGTCAAATTTTAATATGAGTATGAAGCCAGCATCAAAACCAACCAGTTTCGTTGTTGCCCAACCCACCTTAATCCACATTTCCGTCTTAGTTGGGGCACAGTGTGAAGGAGTTTCAGTTGCCATCTTAAAAATCCAAAGGCGGTCGGGCACAGTGGCTCAGGCCTGTAATCCCAGTACTTTGGAAGGCCGAGGTGGGCAGACCACGAGGTCAAGAGATCGAAACCATCCTGGCCAACATGGTGAAACCCTGTCTCTACTAAACTACAAAAAAATTAGCTGGGTGTGGTGGCATGCGCCTGCAGTCCCAGCTACTCCGGAGGCTGAGGCAGAAGAATCAATCACTTGAACCTGGGAGGTGAAGGTTGCAGCGAGCCAAGATCATGCCATTGCACTGCAGCCTGGAGACAGAGTGAGACTGTCTCAAAAAAAAAAAAAAAACAGCCGCTTGGCCAGGCGTGGTGGCTCACACCTGTAATCCCAGCACTTTGGGAGGCCGAGGTGAGTGGATCATCTGAGGTCAAGAGTTCAAGACTAGCCTGGCCAACATGGTGCAACCCTGTCTCTAAAAAATTAGCCAGGCATGATGGCGGGTACCTGTAATCCCAGCTACTAAGGAGGCTGAGGCAGGAAAATAGCTTGCACCCAGGAGGTGGAGGTTGCAGTGAGCCAAGATCACGCAGTTGTACTGCAGCCTGGGCAACAGAGCGAGACTGACCCAAAAAAAAAAATCCAGAAGCTTCGTCCCAGGTCTGCTGGACTTCCTAGAACACCAAGAAAGAAAAGGGAATTCGCCTGTCATGATTTAGAATCATGGGGGAATATTGCAGTATCCAAATAATGAATGACAAGAAGATTCCTCCTTGTTTTTAAGCCTCAACTTGAAGCAGTGGGCAAGGGGGCCTATTTTGGTGAGGAAGGCGGTAGGTTCCATTTTCAACATGGGATCCAAATTACTTAATACAGGCTCAGACCAGAAGACTGTGAGCAGCTGATATTCCAGCAGAGATTAGGGGCCCATTTGTAGGGATGGTTCCAGAAGACCAAAACCATGAAAAGGATGACGGAGTCAAAGTGGAGGAGCTGCAGGAGATGTCCAACACTCAAAGAAATCCTAAATTGAAAACAAGAATATGGCCAAGTGCAGTGGCTCATGCTTGTAATCCCCATACTTTGAGAGACCAAAGCAGAAGGATCCCTTGAGGCCAGGAGTACATGACCAGCCTAGGCAACACAGCAAGACCCCATCTCTACCAAAAATTTTTAAAACTTAGCCAAACATGGCGGCACACACCTATAGTTCTAGCTGCTCGGGTGGGCTGAGGTGGGAGGATCACTTGAGCCCAGGAGTTTGAGGCTGCAGTGAGCTGTGATCACACCATTGCACTCCAGCCTGGGAGACAGCAAAATGCTGTCTCTAACAAAAGAAAAGAGGCTGGGCACACTGGCTCACACCTGTAATCTTAGCAGTTTGGGAGGCCAAGGTGAGAGGGTTGCTTGAGGCCAGAAGTTCAAGACCAATCTGGCCAACATAGCAAGACCCGCCCCATGTCTCTTTTTAAATAAATAAATATAAATAAATTTTAAAAATATAAAACAAGAACTTGAACTGATCAGCAATTAGGAAAGAGGCATTCTTTTTTTTTTTTTTTTTTTTTTGAGACAGAGTCTTGGTCTGTTACCAGGCTGGAGTGCAGTGGCAAGATCCCGCTCACTGCAAACTCTACCCACTGGGTTCAAGCAATTCTCCTGCCTCAGCCTCCTGTGTAGCTGGGATTACAGATGCGCACTACCACACCCAGCTAATTTTTGTATTTTTGGTAGAGACAGGGTTTTACCATATTGGTCAGGCTGATCTTGAACTTCTGACCTTGTGACCTGCCTGCCATGGCCTCCCAAAGTGTTGGGATTATAGGTGTGAGCCACCAATCCCGGCCAAAAGAGGCATTCTTTAGCACCATCGTGACATGCAAGGAGAAGTAAAGAAGTACAACAATCAAGAAAAGACACTTGGGCAAGCTGGAAGTCACCTGTAAAAGCAGGTTGAAATAGCAGCAATGGTGGCCAGCCCCCAGCTCTCAGGGTTGCAGGAAGGAGCAGGCAGAGTATATGAATGTGTGTGAGCAGACTGGCCAGTGAGTACTTCTGTCACAAAGATCAGGAAGGACCTGTGGAAGGAAGGGCTGGGGGAGCGCTGAGAGGTTTGGGGGAAGGCAGGCGTGGGGAGAAGGATTTGTGGACTGGGAAAGATTGGGTTCCAAGCTCAGGAGAAGGACTTAGCTTTGGAGAGGAGGGGCAAGGCTCCCTCTGTTGATAACAGGAAGACTGGAAAGGCAGTGTATGGCTGGAGAATTGAAGTTGGAAAAGAGAGGTGAAAATTGTGGTCCTGGTTCTTGCAGTCAAGGAAGTTGCCTGGCTCTGAACACGTGGCTTCAGTGACTTGTGGTGGACCCTCTTGTGCTATAAAGTAGTATCCCAGGCCGGGTGCAGTGGTTCACATCTGCAATCCCAGCACTTAGGGAGGCTGAGGTGGGCGGATCCATTAAGCCCAAGAGTTCGAGACCAGCCTGGGCAACATGGCAAAAGCCCATCTCCCCAGAAAATTAGCCAGGTATCATGGCACATGCCTGTATTCTCAGCTACCCAGGAGGCTGAAGGGAAAGAATTGCTTGAGCCCGGGTGGTCAAGGCTGCAATGAGCCGTGATCGCACCACTGCACTCCAGCGTAAGCAACAGTGCAACAACAGGACATTTTTTGAGACACTGTCTCAAAAAATAAGTAAATAAAGTGGCATCTGAAAGCCTAGCACTCAAGATGGCTGATTGGGAAGCCATTTCAAGGGCCAAAGACAAATGTCCGGTTTCTCACTGTAATGGCATTGTGAGCTCAGACCCTCTATCAAATCAACAAGAGGACTTTGCCTTGGGAGACTGGCCCTGAACCATACACGTTATACTTTTTTCTGTGACAATCAGGGGTTTCAAAATGCCTTTTTACATCCTCGGACACCTTTAGACCGTGGCATAAGAAAAGATCCATGTGCGGGCACGGTGGCTCACGCCTGTAATCCCAGCACTTTGGGAGGCCAAGGTGGGCGGATCATCAAATCAGGAGTTCAAGACCAGCCTGACCATCATGGTGAAACCCCATCTCTACTAAAAATACAAAAATTAGGCCTAGTGGTGCACACCCGTAATCCTAGCTACCGAGGATGAGGCAAGAGAATCGCTTGAACCCGCAAGGCGGAGGTTGCAGTGAGCCGAGATCGTGCCACTGCACTCCAGCCTGGGCGACAAGAGGGAAACTCCGTCTCAAAAAAGAAAATACCCATGTGCCTGACATCGGCCCTGGCTCTGCAGGTGGATTGGCACACTGCTGTTGCTGGTGGTCTGAGTTCCCCCACCCCAGGCTATATAAAGGAGCAAGCCTTGTACTGCGTGAAGGACTCATCGTCACCCTGTCCCTCCCACTCTGCTCTGAACTCATCAGTCTCTGTCTGTTTCAGGATAGGATTTTTGGGCCTTGGTCTCATGGGAAGTGGAATCGTCTCTAACTTGCTAAAAATGGGTCACACGGTGACTGTCTGGAACCGCACTGCAGAGAAAGTAAGCATTCAGGGGTGGTGCCTGTTGGGTCGGGAGTCTGGGGTAACCGTAAGGGTGGAAATCTCCCCCTGCTGTCTCAGCATTCTGCATGCCGTAGAGTAGAAGCCAAGTTTTTAGTCCAGGCAGGTAGAAATGTAGATGCCTAAACTTAGGATATTATTATAAAAACTAAGCATTTAAAAATACCCCGTGGGTAAAAAATGAGGAAAAACATCCTCCCCTTAGGTTTGACATCCTTGTTTCCTTGCCTATACGGACATACACGCTTACAGTGAGTGTCATTCACGCAGAGTGTGTGGATAGATCTTGGTTCTTTTTAGCGGCTGCGTGGTGTTCTGCGCGCTGGAGCGTTCTGCAGTGATGGCAGTGTTTCATATCTGTGCTGTCCAGTGCAGTAGCCACTAGCCACTCGAGGCTATTAAGCATTGACAACATGGCTAGTACAGCTGAATAACTGAATTTTTATTTCATTTAAATTAAAATGTAAACAGCCTCATGTGGCTATCATATTAGACAGCATGAGTTTAGAAGTTCTCAACCTCAGGTGGCGGTCCATGGCTTCAGAAGGTCTGAAGCCCAGAGATGGCATTCCAAAGCCATGAATGATCACCTTTTGTAATGGAGAAAGGCAATGGCTCCCACCAAGTTTTCATCCGAGAAAAGGTGAAAGGCCATGGCCTGAGTACCAGAAAACTGAAGCACTACACTCCTGCATAGAACAAAGGAAGAGAGACTAAAAAGTCCCAGCCTCTTAACATGGTTAGGTATGGTGGCTCACGCCTATAATCCCAGCACTTTCGGAGGCCAAGATAGGTAGATCGCTTGAGCTTATGAGTTCGAGACCAGCCTAGGCAACATGGCAAGACCCCATCGCAATTTCTGTTTTCTTAAAAAATATATATATTTATTCTTTTTGAGGCAGTCTCGCTCTGTCACCCAGGTTGGAGTGCAGTGGCATGATCTTGGCTCACTGCAACCTCTGCGTCCCGGGTTCAAGTGATCTTCCTGCATCAGCCTCCTGAGTAGCTGGAATTACAGGCAGATGCCACCATAGCTGGCTAATTTTTGTATTTTTAATAGAGACGGAGTTTCACTGTGTCGTCCAGGCTGGTCTCATACTCTTGACCCCAAGTGATCTGCCCACCTCATCATCCCAAACTGCTGGGATTACGGGCGTGAGCCACTGTTCCTGGCCTGAAAAAAAAAAAAATTAATGCATATAGTGTGGTTGAGCTTATTTGCGAAAGGGGTGGGCGTGCACATGTCTGCACAGCAAGGTGCTGCTGGGAGCCCTGTGAACAAATACAGCAGTGGCATGAGCTGGAAGATGTCATTGCTGGAGTATTAGAGCTGATGACTTTAAATTTAAGTGCTTTTAGGCACTTCTAGAAGTCTTATTAATGTGACAGCAGTGTTGAGAAACAACCCAAAAAGAAATGGCCGCCAGGCAGAATGCTCCCTGCCACAGCCCCACGTCCCCAGCAGAGTGTTGATAGCTCAGGGCCACAGCCAGGACAGCACAGTGGGGCTGGGGACAGGTACTGTTCACATCCCATTCTTCAAATGGCACACCTTCAGCAGACACTCAAGCAGTTCATCATCCTAGGCACCCGTCAGGCCAAAACCGAAGATGGCCAGTAAAAGGCCCCATACACTTCCTCAAAAGTTGGGCTCCCATCTCCATGACCCAGGCTCCTGGACTCAGCCCCCTGCCTTGGGAGGCCAGCCAGGAGGCCTGGTCAGCGCTTCTCTGGCCTGGCTGGCATGTTTGTTGTGCACTGCCTGCAGCTCACGTTAGGATCTGTGACTTTTGCAGTGTGATTTGTTCATCCAGGAGGGGGCCCGCCTAGGAAGAACCCCCGCTGAAGTCGTCTCAACCTGTGACATCACTTTCGCTTGTGTGTCGGATCCCAAGGCAGCCAAGGACGTAAGGACCCCCTCCCATCCCTCAGCAACTTGGGTCACAGCCAGGATTGCTGGCTGGCCTCCTCCCCTCCTTCCCTGCACACCAAGTGAGTGTCCACATGTGGGGGACTGGATTTCCCGTCAGGGGCCATCCTCCATTGTGAAGCGTGTTTGCATTAATTGAATACAGACTTGCTTTAATTCAGAACATAAAATGAACACTACCAGGGCCCTTGAAGTCTGTGCTGAAGTGGGTCTTAACAGGCTTCATGTGTTCCTGTTGAGGTGGAAGCTTTGGGGCCAAGTGTGTCCGTGGTCAGGTGCCAAGCTTCTATGTTTAGCTATGGCTGTACTTGTATGTTTTACAAGTTCAATTGCAGTAGTCATCTTCTTAAACTGGTGACTAGCCTATTCCAAGTAAGTCCAAAGAACCCCCAAAAATAAATGCCGAGGTTTATTCTTGTAAATGTGTTTTTTTTAATAAAAAGAAATGCACACACCTTCTTCTTTAAAGATAAATGGGAGCAGGCAAGAAGTATTTTTCTATCCCTTGCTTGTTTCATTGTTCTTCCCTTTTCAGCTTGATAGAAATCAGGAAATGAGCCAAAACAGCAGCAGGATTCTGATCTGAGGTCTGTAGGGCTCCTGAGCATATGCCTGGGAGCCTGGGCTATTGCTTCTCCTTTGTCTCTTCACAGCTGGTGCTGGGCCCCAGTGGTGTGCTGCAAGGGATTCGCCCTGGGAAGTGCTACGTGGATATGTCAACAGTGGACGCTGACACAGTCACTGAGCTGGCCCAGGTAGCAGCCTTGCTCGGGCTGGCTCTCCAGCATCCTTTCTATCCGAGCCCAAGACCCAGGCTTACAAGAGTGGGCAGTTTGGTTACTCTAGAGCCAAAGCCAGAGAGAGAAGAGGAGAGACAAGTAGCCTTGGGACTAGCCTATCCTGTGCTCCACCTTCAAACCACAGCTCGTCTGAACAGCCATGGGTAGTCACTGCATTGCTGGGATGGGCATCAAGTCCTGGAGCTGCCAGCCTTATGATGAGAAGCAACCCAGGCTGCTCGCCTGGCATTTGGGTTTGAGCAGCTGTCTGCATTTGACACTGGCAAAGCATCCCTCCTCCCCAAACATCTGGCTCAAATAGGGGAGTGGGGACTTTGGGACCCACGTATATTCTGAGGGGAGAGCAGCATCCACAGGGGAGTTGTGTGTCCAGCCAAGGCACTGGCATGGTCATATCTGGTTCTGGTTGTTGATCTCTAAGAAAGTCCTAATCAGTGGGTGCCTGTGTGGAGACCCCCACATCTCATCACTGCTGTGATTCGGCCTGTCTGACCTGCACATGGTTAGTCCCTGGGTTTGGGTGTCAGCTATAGGGCCTTGGTGTGGGTGGCCATGCCCTCCGGCTCTGGAAGGCATTTTGAGCAGCCATGGCCACCCTGCAGCAGTTCTTTCGTCCTGCCCAGAGACCCATGGAATAGGTGAGGCCTCCAGAAGTGGTGACTTTTCTTTCCAGGTGATTGTGTCCAGGGGGGGGCGCTTTCTGGAAGCCCCCGTCTCAGGGAATCAGCAGCTGTCTAATGATGGGATGTTGGTGATCTTAGCGGCTGGAGACAGGGGCTTATACGAGGACTGCAGCAGCTGCTTCCAGGCGATGGGGAAGACCTCCTTCTTCCTAGGTAACATGCCTGCACCCGTCAGGCCTGCAGCCTGGGGCCACATACCCTCTATATCACACTGATGACAACGTCAGTCCCACGCGGCCTTTCTGCCAGGGTCCCCAGGGAAGATTTCCTTTCACCTGCATAGTCAGTGCGTGGAAGGAGGATGAGTCAGTCTGTAGGGGGCAGGTGAAGGGGGCCTCCCCTGGAGAGAGGTGGGTCTGAGCAGAGGTGAGGGCAGGCAGAGAGGCCCTGCCTGTGGCATTCTTGGGCCGTGACCATGAGTCTTTGCCCTGGGCAGGTGAAGTGGGCAACGCAGCCAAGATGATGCTGATTGTGAACATGGTCCAAGGGAGCTTCATGGCCACTATCGCCGAGGGGCTGACCCTGGCCCAGGTGACAGGCCAGTCCCAGCAGACACTCTTGGACATCCTCAATCAGGGACAGTTGGCCAGCATCTTCCTGGACCAGAAGTGCCAAAGTGAGTTGCCTTTGGCCCCTCTTCTTGTGTTTGGTGTTTGATTAGAGCAGGGGACTAGTTCAGGGGTTCAGTGAGCATGAAAGATCCCCCTCTCCAGGTATTCCCTGACCCTGGCCAGAGGAGGTTCAGAAACACAGTAGGAGGGATTTGGGGGTAAAGGCTGGGAGCTCTAGCTCTCAGGTGTCTAAGGGTGTGGGAGGAGCCAGGAGGCCTAGGCTACGTGGAACTGAGCCCTGAATATGTTTTAGGTATTGAGCCCTGATGGACTGTAGGTGGTTTTTAATTTCAGGTCCTTAGCTTTTGTCTGATATTGGCTTTTTCTCCTCAGATATCCTGCAAGGAAACTTTAAGCCTGATTTCTACCTGAAATACATTCAGAAGGATCTCCGCTTAGCCATTGCGCTGGGCGATGCGGTCAACCATCCGACTCCCATGGCAGCTGCAGCCAACGAGGTAGGGCAGCTTGACAAAGGATGTGGCCCAGGCCCCAGGGCCCTTCAGTTCTTCGAGACAGAGTCTCACTCTGTTGCCCAGGCTGGAGTGCAGCAGTGTGATCTCAGCTCACTGCAGCCTCTGCCTCCCGGATTCAAGTGATTTTCATGCCTGAGCTTCCCAAGTAGCTGGGATTTCAGGTGTGCCCCAACCCATCCAACTTATTTTTGTATTTTTACTAGAAATAGGGTTTCACCACGTTGGCTAGGCTGGCCTCGAACTCCTGACCTCAGGAGATCTGCCTGCCTTAGCCTCCCAAAGTTCTGGGATTACAGGCATGAGCCACTGCATCCAGCCTCTTTGTTCTTTTTCTAACCCTTTAAAGTGGAATCTTTTTTTCTTTTTTTTCTTTTCTTTTTTTTTTTTTTTTTTTTTTTTTTGAGGCAGAGTCTCACTCTGTTGCCAAGCTGGAGTACAGTGGCGCAATCTCGCCTCACTGCCACCTTCGCCTCCTGTGTTCAAGTGATTCTTTTGCCTCAGCCTCCTGAGTAGCTGAGACTACAGGCGCCCACCACCACGCCCAGCTAATTTTTGTATTTTTAGTAGAGACAGGGTTTCACCATTTTGGCCAGGATGGTCTGGATCTCTTGAGCTTGTGTTCTGCCCACCTTTCCCTCCCAAAGTGCTGGAATTACAGGCATGAACCACTGCACCCGGCCTAAAGTGGAATCTTAAGTCGCTGATTTTAAACCTGCTTTCTTTATAATGTGAGCATATAAATCTTTAAACTTCTACTGAGCCGTGTTACTTTGCCTTCTGATTTCTTCTTTGACCCATGAATTATTTAAATTTGTCCAGTGTTTGGGGCTTTCCTAGGTATCTAATGATTATTGATTTTAAATTTATTTCTCTATGTGATCAAAGAACATGCTCTGTATGGTTTTTCTTTTTTTTTTTTTTTTTGAGACGGAGTTTCTCTCTTTTGCCCAGGCTGGAGTACAGTGTTGTGACCTCAGCTCACTGCAACCTCTGCCTCCCGAGTTCAAGCGGTTCTCATGTCTCAGCCGCTCAAGTAGCTGGAATTACAGGGCACCACAACACCCAGCTAATTTTTGTATTTTTAGTACAGATAAGATTTCACCATGTTGGCCAGGCTGGTCTTCAACTCCTGACCTCAGGTGATCCGCCCACCTTAACCTCCCAAAGTGTTGGGGTTACAGGCGTGAGCCACCACACCTGGTCCCTGTATGATTTTTAAACTTTACATTTATTCAAACTTGTTCTGTGGTCTGGCAGATGATCTGTCTTGGTGATTACACCATGCACACTTAAAGAGCATGTGTATTCTGCAGCAGCTGAGTGGAGTGTGCCACAGATAGCAAGTAGGACAAGATGGTTGTTGGTGTTTTCACATCAACTTTACTGACCTTTTTATCCCATTCCTTCGGTTGGTGTGTGAAGGCTATTAAAATCTGCAACTATGGGCTGGGCACAGTGGCTCACACCTGTAATCCCAGCACTTTGGAAGGCTGAGGCAGGTGGATCTCTTGAGGTCAGGAGTTCAAGACTAGCCGGGCCAACTTGGCAAAATCCCGTCTCTACTGAAAACAGAAAAATTAGCCAGGCGTGGTGGCGGTCGCCTGTAATCCCAGTTACTCGGGAAGCTGAGGCATGAGAATCACTTGAACCCAGGAGGCGGAAGTTGCAGTGAGCCAAGATCACAGCATTCCACTCCAGCCTGGGCAACAGGGTAAGACTCCATCTCAAAAGATAATAAAAAAACTAAATAAATAAAAATAAAAGTACAAAAATTAGCCAGGCATGGTGGCGGCAGTTGCCTATAATCCCAGCTACTCAGGAGGCTGAGGCGGAAGAATCTCTTGAACCCACGAGGGGTGTGTTGCAGTGAGCCAAGATTACACCACTGCACTCCAGCCTGGGTGACAGCAAGACTCCATCAAAAAAAAAATCTCCAACTATGATTGTGAAAGTGTTTGCTCCTCCCTTTATCTCTGTCCATTTTTGCTTAGTGTCTTTGAAGCTGTTGTTAGTCGGCTCTTTTAGCCATTTATGATTGCCATGTTTTCCTGATGAGTTTCCCCTTTTATTATGAAATGTCCCTCTTGATTTTGTTTTGAAATCTATTGTTTGGCATTAAAAGAGCTGCTACAGGCAGGGCGCGGTGGCTCACGCCTGTCATTCCAGCAATTCGGGAGGCCGAGGCGGTAGATCACAAGAACAGGAGTTCAAGACCAGCCTGGACAAGATGGTGAAATCCTGTCTCTACAAAAATACAAAAAATCAGTGGGGCGTGGTGGTGCACACCTGTAATCCCAGCTACTTGGGAGGGTGAGGCAAACAATTGCTTGAACTGGAAGCCAGAGGTTGCAGTGAGCCAAGATCGGGTCACTGCAGTTACAGCCTTCTCAGGCTTATTGTTTTCATGGTGTGTATATTTTTCCATCCATTTCCTGTCTTATTTCAGACTACATTTAAATTACGTCTTTTGTAGACAGTATATAATTGGGGCTTGGATTTTTATCCATTTTGACAATATCTGCCTTTTAATTAGAATGTCTATTAGCATTTTTCAAATGATATTTTAAGCACTTACACATGTACTTTTTTTATTTTTGAGACAGTCTTGCTCTGTTGCCCAGGTAGAGTGTAGCAGTGCAGTTATAGCTCACTGCAGCCTTGACCTCCTAGGCTCAAGCAGTCCTCCCACCTCAGCCTCCCGAGTAGCCAGGGCTACAGGCATGCACAACCGTACCCAGCTTCACATGCACTTTTGAAAGTTTTTTAGGGTAGAAGTTTTGCTTTCTTAGTTCACCTTGATAGAATTTTAATCTTAAAAAAAAGTGAACAATATTTGTCTTTACCATATGATGACAATAAAAATGACACTTTGTGGCCGGGCATGGTGGCTCATGCCTGTAATCCCAGCACTTTGGGAAGCCGAGGCAGGAGGATCACAGGGTCAGGAGATCGAGACCATCCTGGCCAACATGGTAAAACCCAGTCTCTACTAAAAATAGAAAAAATTAGCCAGGCATGGTGGTGCATGCCTGTAGTCCCAGCTACTCAGGAGAGTGAGGCAGGGGAATTGCTTGAAACCGGAAAACGGAAGTTGCGGTAAGCCAGGATCATGCCACTGCACTCCAGCCTGGCGATAGCAATGAGATTCCATCTCAAAAAAAAATTATGCTTTGTAAAACATACATGTGAAACACATAGATTTATATTAGCAGCTGTATTTTTCAAGTGCTATCAACTGATACACATTTTTTTTTTTTTTTTTTTCCGAGACAGAGTTTCACTCTTGTTGCCTAGGCTGGAGTACAGTGGTGCAATCTGCACCTCCTGGGTTCAGGCAATTCTGCCTCAGCCTCCTTAGTAGCTGGGATTACAGGCGCCCGCCACCATGCCCAGCTAATTTTTTGTATTTTTAGTAGAGACAAGGTTTCACCATGTTGGCCAGGCTGGTCTTGAATGCCTGGCCACTGCACCCGGCCAGTACTGTGTTTGTTCTTTTGACACCTGGCTTTTCATAGTATAATTCTCTGTTCCTGAATTCCTTGTTGTGTTTTGTTTTGAGACAGTCTCACTCTGTTGCCCAGGCTGGAGTGCAGTGGCATGATCTCAGCTCACTGCAGTCTCCACCTCCTAGGTTCAGGCGATTCTCCTGCCTCAGCCTTCCAAGTAGCTGGGACCACAGGCATGCACCACTATACCTAGCTAATTTTTGTATTTTTAATAGAGACAGGGTTTCACCATTTTGGCCAGGCTGGACACGAACTACTGGCCTCAAGTGATCCACCTGCCTTGGCCTCCCAAAGTGCTAGGATTGCAGGTGTGAGCCACTGCGCACAGCCTGTTCCTAAATAACTGTCTGTCTCGTCCTTGTCTGTTTCAACATTTCAGAGTACTTATTTCATTACTCTTTCAGATTATGAAACAATTTCAAGTCCCTCCTGTTCATCCTACCTGTGGATTCTCTCTGGACAGTAGAATTCCTCATGTATTTTATGAGCCTTTATTGATGAAAGCTCATCTCTGACTATAGTTACTTCCCAAGGGTTCCACGTGGCTTGGGCTGGGAAAGCTTCTCTTCGAAGTAGCTCCCAAGTTGTCTCCACCCTGGCTGCAAGATTCATTGGTTTGGAAGCAGAGTTTTTAGGTTAATTTTTCAGTGCAGCTTGGTGCTTTCAGGCCATTTGGATGGTATGAACTTGGGCTCTATACATAGAGGAGTTAAGTGGTCAGGTTCCTAAGGTTAAGTGGTGCATTGACCTTTAGTAGTTGTGTTGATACGTGGTTTAATTTGGCGCTACCATTTTATCATTTAATTTCTGTTTGTTGCCTTTGTCTTTTGTTTGTTCCTCCTTGCTTGCCTCCTTTTTAGAATTCCAGTTTCATTTATCTATCGGGTTTTTGAGACGGAGTCTTGCTCCTTCACACAGTCTGGAGTGCAGTGGCATGATCTTGACTCACTGCAGCCTCTGCCTCCCAGGTTCAAGTAATTCTCCTGCCTCAGCCTCCGGAGTAGCTAGGGATTACAGGCACCTGCCACCACGCCTGGCTAGTATTTATATTTTTAGTAGAGACAGGGTTTCACCATATTGGCCAGACTGCTCTTGAACTCCTGACCTTGTGATCTGCCTGCCTTGGCCTCCCAAAATGCTGGGATTACACGCGTGAGCCACCATGCCTAGCCTTCTATTGGCTTTTTGACTTTGCCTCTTTGCATTGTTTTTTTAGTGGTTACTCCACAGATTGCAATACACATGCTCAACATAGAGTTAATCTTGCCAGGCATGGTGGCTCACACCTGTAATCCTAGCTCTTTGGGAAGCCAGGTAGGATTGCTTGAGCCTAGGAGTTTGAGATCAACCTGGGCAACCCTATCTGTACAAAAAAAAAAAAAAATACAAAAATCAGTTTGGTGTGGTGGCAAGCACCCTATTCCTAGCTACTCAGGAGGCCGAGGCAGGAGGATTGCTTGAGCCCAGGAATTTAAGGCTGCAATGAGCCATAATCCTACTGCTACACTCCAGCCTGGGCAATACAGCAAGACCCTGTCTCCAGAAAAAAAAAAAAAAAGAGTTAATCTTGTGCCATTTCTCGTTAAATGTAAGAACTTTGCAACCACATAGAAGCATTTATCTCCCCCCCTCATCCTTTAAGGCAGGTTTTCTCAACCTCAGCACTGCTTCCATTCTGTGTGTGGGGCTATCACGAGCACTGCAGGAATTTGGGCAGCCTCCTGGGCCCCCCACCCACCTGACGCCAGTGACGTAGCTCCTAGGGTGACAGAACATTTCTCCAGGCGTGACCAGATGTCCGTCGGGGGCAGAAGCACCACAGGTGTGAGAACCCCCACTCTGAGGTACAGATCTCCTGGGTGTTTCATCTGCTTTTGTTTTAAACCCACCAGGCAACATTGTGATTTTTTACTTTAAGCAGTCATATGTATTTTAAAGAAATTAAGTAAAAAGGCAGGGTGCAGTGGCTTACGCCTGTAATCCTAGCACTTTGGGAGGCCAAAGCGGTTGGATTGCTTGGGATCATGGCACACGCCTGTAGTCACAGCTACTCAGGAGGCTGAGGCACAAGAATCTCTTGAACTTGAGAGGCGGAGGTTGCAATGAGCCAAGATTGCGCCACTACACTCCAGCCTGGTGGACAGAGCTAGACTCCATCTCAAAAGAAATTAAGAGAAAAAATAATACTTTTGTTTAGATTTACTGTTCCTAGTGGTCTCTATCCCTCCCTAAAGAAGAGTTTCTCTCTGGTCTTACTTCCTTTCCACTGAAAAAACTTCCTTTGGAATTTCCTATAATCTAGGTCTGCCCAGTGACAATTTCTTTTACCTGAAAATGTCTTTATTCAGTTGTGTCAACTGTGAGCCACCAGTTACATCTGAGCTGCAGGGACCTGAGTTATGGTGGCTCTCACAGGACTACTTAATTTAGAAACAAAAAAAAAAACCCACAGCTAGTTATGTAGGAGGGACCCATGTGTCCAGCCATATTGCTTGTGGAGCAGTGGCTTTTTAGTTCTTTTCAGGCCTTCTCATATTCCATTAGTATCTCTGGGGCATGTGATGATTGCCAGACACTGTTCTGGACTCTGAGGACATGTTGGTATGCCGCTCCCTCTGTCCCTCCCAGGGGCACTTACATTTAACTGGAAGGAGGTACAGAATTAGCACATAAGCAGTTAAAAAGGTAAGAATTTCCGAGTATAAGAAATACAAGTAAAAGACAGAGATGACTGGGTGAAGTGGTGTGGGTGCAGCTGCTGCTTCAGTTGGAGTGGTCGGCAAAGGCCTTTGAGCTGACTAAGAAGGAACCGGTGACGACTGAGTGAGGGAAAAGCATTCCATGCAGAAGGAAGAGTAAGGACAGCCGCCCAGAGGAAAACATGGAAAGCCTTTGGAGGGTCATCTGCATGAAGGGACATTATTAAATTACTAATAATGCTGAATGCTTTTTGTTGTTGTTGTTTGTTTTTTGAGATGGAGTCTCACTCTGTTGCCCAGGCTGGAGTGTGATGGCATCATCTCGGCTCACTGCAGCCTCCACCTGCTGGGTTCAAGCAGTTCTTCTGCCTCAGCTTCCTGAATAACTGGGATTACAGGCACACGCCACCACACCCAACTAATTTTTGTGTTTTTAGTAGAGATGGGGTTTCACCATGTTGGCTGGGCTGGTCTCAAACTCCTGACCTCAAGTGATCCGCCCACTTCAGCCTCTGGGATTACAGGTGTCAACCGCCGCACCTGACCAGTGCTGAATGCTTTATATCCCATGGTACGTTTCATTCCCACAAGAACCAGCGGGTACCGTTCCCTCTCCCAGAGCAAGAAGCCCAGTGGCCAAGGCCCAGAGAAACGGAGGTGCTTCATGCAAGGTCAAAACCAGATTCATACCCAGACAGCCTGGGCTCCAGCACTGCCTGCTAGCCACATCCAGCATTGCCTCCAGGAATCAGGTCTAGGTCTTACAGGCTGCTCTGGGGCCAGAGATTGAGCCATCTTTTTTTTTTTTTTTTTTTCAGGTATACAAAAGAGCCAAGGCGCTGGACCAGTCCGACAACGATATGTCCGCCGTGTACCGAGCCTACATACACTAAGCCGTCGACACCCCACCCCCAGCTCTCCAGTTCCCCTGACCCCCTCTTCCTCACATGGGGTTGGGGGCCTGGGACTTCATTCTGGACCAGCCCGCCTGTCTCCATTTCCTTTTATACAGACTTTGAGACTTGCCATCAGCACAGCACACAGCAGCACCCTTCCCCTGAGGCCAGTGGGGAGGGGACAAGTGTCAGCAGGATTGGCTTGTGGGAAAGCTCTTGAGCTGGGCACTGGCCCCCAGACAAGGTGTTCACACAGACACACGCACACACACATATACACACAGGCTCTCGCCCCAGGATAGAAGCTGCCCAGAAACTGCTGCCTGGCTTTTCTTCCAAGCTTGTCTAATCTCAAACCCCTTCCAGTCAACGAACTAGAATCAGCAACGAGATATGGAAGCCTTCCCATAGCTTCCCCCAGAGCGAAGAGGCTGTAGGTGTGTCCACGTCCCCCACTGGATCTCCTGCAGGAAGAGGCCTTGGGCCCAGATGAACCAGCACAGACTCCAGATGGAGGGTCCCATGAGGCCCCCCAGCGTCAGGTGATGATCTGAGAAAGATGTTCACGTCTAAGCGTCCAGTGTGCCCCCAGTGCTCCATAGACGCCTTTGTGAACTGAAAAGAGATTGGCAGAGTACCAAGAAGACGGGGCCCTGGCTTTTCAGGGAGTGCAGCAAGCAGCCGGCCTGCAGGTGAGCACGGAGGCCTGGCCCTCACCGCCTTGAAGCAACGCCCCAAACACCACTGCCACAGAGGGCGTTTGCTCCTCCCTGGGCTGATCTAGTATTTGGATTTGCATTCCAGCCCTTGGGAGGGGGTCCTCAGGGCCACTAGTGAGCCAAGAGGAGTGGGGGTTGGGGGCGCTCCTTCCTGTTTCCGTTAGGCCACAGATTTCACCTGGCTCTGAAGAGCCGCTCTGACCTCGGTCCCCTCCCAGTAGTCCCCCCTTCTCCAGCCTGCCCTGCCAAGTCCCCTGCATGCCCACTGCTCTCCATCCTCCCTCCTCCCCATCTTCCTCCTGTGGAGACAGTCTTTCTTTCTGTCTGTCTGTCCCTTCTTTGGCCCAGACCCAGCCTGACCAACGATGAGCATTTCTTAGGCTCAGCTCTTGATACGGAAACAAGTGTCTTCACTCCAGCCAGCATCATGGTCTTCGGTGCTTCCCGGGCCCGGGGTCTGTCGGGAGGGAAGAGAACTGGGCCTGACCTACCTGAACTGACTGACCCTCTGAGGTGGGTCTGGGACTTCTTCGAGGCCCTACATTTCTCCTTGGATAGGGGACCAGAGGGGGCTTGGGATGTTGCAAAAAAACAAGAAGTCACCCAAAGGATGTCAGTTTTTTATCCCTCTGCATGGGTTGGATTTTCTAAAACCATAATTTGCAGAAGGAAGGCCAGCATTTATGGTGGAATATATAATTATATACAAGGCGGCCACACTGGGGCAGCGTCCCTCCCCTCTAACGGATTTGGCCCCTTTTCACAGATTAAAACCTGGGTTAGAGGATTGCAGAAGAGGAGTGGGGAGGGCCAGGGAAGATGCCTGTTGGGTTTTTAGCACAGTTCATTTCACTGGGATTTTGAAGCATTTCTGTCTGAACACAAAGCCTGTTCTAGTCCTGGCGGGACACACTGGGGGGTGGGGGTGGGGGTGGGGGAGGAAAGAGGCGGTAATGAAACCGGTTAGTCAATGTTGTCTTAATATTGTTGACAATTCTGTAAAGTTCCTTTTTATGAATATTTCTGTTTAAGCTATTTCACCTTTGTTTTGAATCCTTCCCTTTTAAGGAGAAAATGTGACACTTGTGAAAAAGCTTGTAAGAAAGCCCCTCCCTTTTTTCTTTAAACCTTTAAATGACAAATCTAGGTGATTAAGGTTGTGAATTTTTATTTTTGCTTTGTTTTTAATGAACATTTGTCTTTCGGAATAGGATTGTGTGATAATGTTTAAATGGCAAAAACAAAACATGATTTTGTGCAATTAACAAAGCTACTGCAAGAAAAATAAAACATTTCTTGGTAACACAGCTGTGCTGCGGGGGTCCTGCATTCCTCGCCTTCAGCGAGATGGGTGGGAGGGGAGGGCCCTCGGGCCGCTCGGAGGGCAGCGGTGGGACAAGGGTGGGTTTTAGGGACCTCAGCCTCCGAGGGAGACCGACCTGCGAGTGGCGGCGAGGTCCGCAGCGGGACGGGAACAGCGACCAACTGAGCCAAGCGGGCCAATAGGGAGGCTAAGCTGGCACAGACTGTCCTGCAGGCCAATCAGTGAGCGCAGGTGAAGCAGAGCACCCCGCCCCCCGCCACACCCACATCAGGTGGGGACCAGGGCAGCGGCCCCAGCGCTCCGCCCGAGAGGTAGTCCGTACGGCGCCCCAGGCTGGTGCCGGCAGCGTCCCTAGGCCGGCCGGAGGGAGCCAGACTCGCCCAGCAGCCTACCTCGTTCCTGAGTGCCGGCAGGTCTCGTGGGCCGAGGAGGCCGGCAGGGGCCGGCCAATCGCGGGCACGGAGCCGGTCCAGGGGCGGGGCCAGCGCCCGCTCAGCCAATAGGGAGCGGAGGTGGAGCCGGACGTTGGGGGCGGACGCGAGGACTGGAGGACGCTAGCAGCGGCTGGTGGAGACGGCGCTCGGCGGCGGCCTCCGGCCATGGCCACCGTAATGGCAGCGACGGCGGCGGAGCGGGCGGTGCTGGTGAGGCGCGCAGACTGGCGGGCGGGCTGGCAGGGCGGCGGGGCCGGGCGTGACCGCCATGGCTGTCCCGCAGGAGGAGGAGTTCCGCTGGCTGCTGCACGACGAGGTGCACGCGGTGCTGAGGCAGCTGCAGGACATCCTCAAGGTAACGGCCCGCGCCCTGCCCCGCCGGGCGTGGCGACCCTCCCTCCTCATCTCCCTGGCTCCTCGAGGCGCCCCGAGGTTGCGTCCTGAGCGCCTACTGCGTGCGGCCGTCGCCGCTTTTCGGCAAGCCCCAGCCTCCCGGAACTCGAGCCGACCTCGTTACACAAGCACCTCTTGCGGGCAGGGGCGAGTCCTGGCGGGAGGATTAGCAAGGGCCGCCCTGAGAGCAGCGGCATCCAATCTGGGAGCCGAAGAATTCTGCCTCCGCCCGGCCGTGGGGCCTCAGCCAAGTCACTCAACCTCTCTGGGTCTCCCTTTTCTCATTTGCAAAAATAGAGATAACAGTACCCGCTTCGCGGTCTGTGGTGTCGATAAATGAGCCAGGCAGCTCACAGAAGTGACCGGCGCAGTGCTTGCCGAGGCCCAGGACCGCGGGTTACCATGACTACTGCCTTGTTCCCCGACTCTGTGCCTCTCCCCCTCAGCCAAGCTAGGAGGCTGCCCCTGTGTGTCTTGTAGTCCCCGAGGTGGGCACACAGAAGGTGTTCAGGGAATGTGGGATAAGCAGAGATCGGGCTCATGATTCGGTGCCCTGGAGGCTTGGGCAGGGTCTTCCCACCCCAGCTGAACCCAGATGAGACCAGGCCACCCTGTTTCTTATCTCCCTGACTTGGAGGGAGGGGGACTTCTGAAAGAAGCACTGGGCCGGGCCTGGGTGAGCACTACCCGCTCCCCTTTTCCCCTCTGTCCTGCAGGAGGCCTCTCTACGCTTCACTCTGCCAGGCTCAGGCACTGAGGGGCCTGCCAAGCAAGAGAACTTCATCCTAGGCAGCTGTGGGTGAGCCTGGGCTGGGAAGAAACCAGGGGAATGGTCTCCTTGGGCTGGGAGACTCCTTGGGTACCTTGGGTGTAGGAGATATGGCCACAGCCCTGTCCTGCAGACCAGTTGGATGTGTGGTGGGACAGGAGGGGGCAGCCAACCGGGAAGGAGGGCTGGGTGGTTGGGGCTGTGGACACAGGCATGGCTCTGACACTACATGTTACAGCACAGACCAGGTGAAAGGCGTGCTGACTCTGCAGGGGGATGCCCTCAGCCAGGCGGTGAGTCCCCCGGCCCTGTCCCCTCCCATCCTGCCAGTGGGGAAGAGCATGGGGGCTCCCACTTTCTCTCTGTGCAAGCTCTGGGACTCTGGGTGGGACCCTTGGTCCCTCTGGCCTCAGTTTTCTCCTTTGGAAAATGACAGCAACCCCGACACCTCCTCCCAGGATCAGTGTGCACATCCAGTAAGAGGTTCAGGAGGGGAGTTCTTCGCACACAGCCTGGTCTGGCGTCTGGACCCAGTGAAGCATGGGCATTGGCAGATTAGGCTGGGCATTGGCAGATTAGGCTGGCCACACCTCACAGTTGAATCAGCCAATATCTGAGCTCCGGTCTGCACCCAACCCTGTGCCAGGCACCAAGGCGCAAGGGGTGGGGGGGCCCTCCTAGGCTCTATCTGTTGGCCTTTGTAGACACTAGATGCACTCCATTCACACTAGGCCTGACGGAGGCTGCCTTCCGCTTTCCCCTTTCCCCTTCCCCTATCTCCACCTCTTTCCATTTCACTTTTTTTTTTTTTTTTTTTTTTTTTGAGATGGAGTTTCACTCTTGTTGCCCAGGCTGGAGTGCAATGGCACGATCTCGGCTCACTGCAACCTCCTATGCCCCCAGTTCAAGCGATTCTCTTGCCTCAGCCTCCCAAGTAGGTGGGATTATAGGCATGCTCTACCACGCTTGACTAATTTTGTATTTTTCATAGAGACAGGGTTTCTCCATGTTGGTCAGGCTGATCTTTGAACTCCCAACCTCAGATGATCCGCCCACCTTGGCCTCCCAAAGTGCTGGGATTACAGGCGTGAGCAACCCTGCCCTGCTCCATTTCACTTCTTTGTGGCTCCTCTTGGGCCTGGTTTCCTGTTTCCTGACCTCCCTGTTCACCTGCCAAATGGCCAAGGCATCCGGAGACCCTCTGCCCTACAGAACAGCCGAGGCCTGAGCTGCCACACGCACCGTTTCTGCCCCAGACTCAAGGACTCAGAGTGGCTGTGTCAGGAGGTATCCCCCTGCCCGGCTGATGCCACTCTTGCTTGTCAGGACGTGAACCTTAAGATGCCCCGGAACAACCAGCTGCTGCACTTCGCCTTCCGGGAGGACAAGCAGTGGAAGCTGCAGCAGGTGACCCCGCCCCTCCCTGGCCAGTACTCAGCCACAAGGACAGGCAGCAGCAGGCCTGCCTCAAGGCCTCCCTAGAGAGGGACGGGCCCTGGGGATCTGCAGCCACAGCAAGCCTGGGAGGGTGTTTCCTAGCAGCAAAGCCGGGGGCAGGCGTTGCCTGAAGCGCTGGAGCGTGGGCCATGTGGGAAGGTGGAGAACTTGGCCTGAGGGCTGCATCGGGACTGTGAGTCCCCACAGCAGCTGGTGGGATGGGATGATTCAGAAGCCCTCTGAAAAGTCACTCCCTTGCCCAGAGCCTCCAGAGACTTGCCATGGCTCTGGGGACAAGGTCTGTGCTCCTTGGCAGCTCCTGTGCCATTGGGCCCTGCCTCTTTCCCCTGCCCCCTCCGCCTGACTGTTACCATTTCAGGACCCTTGCCCCTGCCCACGTCATCCTATTTGCTTCCTTCTGCAACTCGCACAGATTCTTGTCTTGGGCACTACTGTCTGTCCATCCCTTAGAAAGTGAGCCACACTACAGCAGAGACTGGGCCTGCCCCAGGTGATGCCAAGTACCCATCCCCTGGCGCAGACATGGCCCTCTGGGGTGCTGAGATGACAGTGTAGAGAGTGCAATGACCTGGGGCAGATAGGCAGCACCCACCCTCCCTTCCTGACCACATGGAAGCTGGAGTGACCCCATGAATGTCCCATGCTTCCAGATCCAGGATGCGAGGAACCATGTGAGCCAAGCCATTTACCTGCTCACCAGCCGGGATGAGAGCTACCAGTTCAAGACAGGCGCTGAGGTCCTCAAGGTGAGCTGCCCCCAGACCTGACTCCTGGAGAGTGCTGGCCCCCTGGGCCTAGACCCATATCCTTGATCTGGGTTCAGACCCGGGTTCCAATCCCAGGGCCTCCACTTCAAGCTGTGCAACCTCTAGGCACTTACCTGCCTACTCTGTGTCTCTATTTTCTGCCCATGGGGTGGGGGTCCAGCTGGAGTGACTGTGATAATTCAGGTCATGGGGTCTCCAGTAAGCCCTCGGCACACCCTGCTGCCACCAGCAGCAGTGAAAGCCTTCACGTTGACCATGTGGCACGTGTGAAGAGCGGACCCAGGCGCCTGGCCTCATCTTTGAGCTCTGCCCCTGACGTGGTGTGTGTCCTCTGGTGGCTCACCTGCCCTCTCTGGACCTCTGGTTCGTCATACTTGGAACCAGATAGACTGAGGTCCGTTCGAGAACCGTGACCACCCTAGGGTGGTGCAGCCCCTATGCCTCCAGTCAGCTCTTGTGTGTTTCCTGAGAGCCACATCGCCCCCAGTACCCATGGCCGCGGCTGGATGGCATGGAAGCTGGGGCTCTGAGGAGTCTGCCCAGGCTCTGCTCCATGGCAAAGGGAAGGGATGGGCTCCATGTGGTCCCACCATCCACCAGCTGTGACCCTGCCTCGCCCCCCTGAAAACCTCAACCCAGCCATCCCATCACCTCCTCCAGGAAACCCTCTCTGGCCTTTCACAGCCAACTTTTGTTGCCTGTACCCCTTTGTGCAAAGCCTGTGCCCCTGGGACTGACCTCCCAGGACCTTCCATTCCCCATTGATCCAGTGTCCGGGACCCCCATGCAGTGAATCAGCCCCATCCTGATGACATCAGTACAGACGTCCTGCCCTCCCGAATGCCCAGCTGGAGCCCAACTACCCATCTTTAACAGGCCCCTGCTGCTGGGGTTCCAGCCCTGGGAACCGTGGCCACTGGGCGGGAGTAGGAGCTACCTTATCTGCTGTTCCCCGATGCGTGGGTGCACAGGAGGAAGCAGAGCCAACCCTGCCCCTCCCCACAGCTGATGGATGCAGTGATGCTGCAGCTGACCAGAGCCCGAAACCGGCTCACCACCCCCGCCACCCTCACTCTGCCCGAGATCGCCGCCAGCGGCCTCACGGTCAGTGCCCCTGCTCGAGGAGAGGCGTCCCCACAGTGGGGCCCAGCTTGCCCACAGGATGGATACCGGGGGCCACCCGCCAAATTGTAGTTAGAATTCTGTGTAGGCAGTTTTCTGGGATGGGGTTCTTGGATTCCATCCTTTGCCCCCAAAATATGTTAACCCTGTTTGGGTCTGTGCTTCCCAAATCTGGCGGCACAGGAAGATACTTGGGGCACCTGGGAAAAGCCTGGAAGAACATCCCTGGGGTAGGGACTGGGGTCCCCTGCAGACTCCATGACTGACTACAGAGCCCTACTCCATCCAGCCTGGGTTGGGGGCTTGGGAGGGCCTCATCCCGCCTGCCTCCCACAGCGGATGTTCGCCCCCGCCCTGCCCTCTGACCTGCTGGTCAACGTCTACATCAACCTCAACAAGCTCTGCCTCACGGTGTACCAGCTGCATGCCCTGCAGCCCAACTCCACCAAGGTGAGGAGGGACCCCTGCCCTCCTGCTGCCCCCCATGCCCACACCCTGTGGGGTCTGACGGCTCTGGTGCTGTTTTGCCTAGAATTTCCGCCCGGCCGGAGGAGCGGTGCTGCACAGCCCAGGGGCCATGTTGTAAGTAGGCAGGGGAGGGAGGTCCAGGCACGGCCACCCCATCCCGCTGCACCTGGAAGGCAGCGCCCTGACTCAGGGACCCTCCTCTCACCGCCTGCAGTGAGTGGGGCTCTCAGCGCCTGGAGGTGAGCCACGTGCACAAGGTGGAGTGTGTGGTCCCCTGGCTCAACGACGCTCTGGTCTACTTCACCGTCTCCCTGCAGCTCTGCCAGCAGCTCAAGGACAAGGTGGGGCCCAGGCGAGCACCTTCATTAGGGGAAGGGCTTCTAAGGGTCCTTGCCACACCCTCAGAGCACCCGACCTTGGTGTACCCCCGCAGTGAGGAGGGACTCTGAGGGCCCTGCCACACCCTCAGAGCACCCCAACATTGGGGTCTGGTGTACCCCCACAGCACCGCTAGGCAGCAGGGCCCCGTCCTGACCCATTGCCCTTGGGTGACCTTGACATCTCGCCTGGGCCACCCTGCCCTGCATCCAGCCACTCACAGAACCCTCCCCTTGCAGGTCTCTGTGTTCTCCAGCTACTGGAGCTACAGACCCTTCTGAGCACAGCGCCCAGGAGCCTGTCCTCAGGAAGGTGACCCCAGTCCCTACTCACACCTGCGCAGGCACCAGCCAACGCCAGGCTGCTATTTATCTCCCATACCGCACCCCTCCCCCGCCTAACACATTTGCACTGCTGGGAGCGGACACTGGAAGCACCAGGAGGAAGGGAGGCTGGTCTGGTGGGGTGTTAGGGGGAGGTCAGGAAGGCGGGGCTGAGAGGGTCCCATATTCCCAACCCTGCCCTCCTGGTCACCATGGGAATCTTTGAACTCAGGGCAGGGCCAGGCCCAGGGCTCTCCTTCCTCTCCCTTTCGCTGTCCCCTCCCCCTGGAGGGCATAGGGTAGGTGGTGGCACTGAGCTATGAGTCCCAGGGGATGGGCAGGAACAGTGCAGACAGAGCTACCCCAGGAGTGAATGTAGCGCTGGTGCCTGTGTGTTCCACAGCCCTGACCCAGGATCCTCTAAGAAATAAAGATTATCAGACTCCACCTGGAGCCCCTGTCTGTCTGTCTGAGTGGGGACCCAGGCTGGGGGTCCCTGGTGGTCAGTGGCCATCAGCTTCAGGAGCTGGGGGTCTGCCCTTTTCCCAGAGCCTGGCTTCCCCGCTCCCTATGCCAGGGTTGGACACAGAACCCACCTTCGAGAGAAGACCCTCTGGCTGCCAAGAGACCCCAGGGTGGTGACAAGAGCTCCATCTGGGAGTTGGAGCCACTGAGTCTGAGACCAGCTGCCCTCCCAGCTAGTGAACCGGGTGACCTGGCACAGTTGTGCCAGCCGAAGGCTTGGAGGGGCCAGGTGGGCACCTGAGTGGGGCGGTGAGTCCCATGTCACCCACCCAGATTGGCTGGAAGACACTGCAGACTCAGGCTTTGGGCAGACAGAAGGCTTTGTTACTGCCAACGGGCAGGACACCCAGGGTCAGGGTTCCAGGGCCAAGTTATCCACTCCCTTGGGTCTTTCCTGCAAGAGAAGCAAAGAGGAACTCAGCAGGTTTGTTCCTTGTTCCCTAGGAGGGGCAAGCCCCCTTCCCACCACCGCCCCCCACCTCCCTCCTCCACCCCCCATCCCCTTCCTCCACCCCTAGTACAGTTCTGTGCAGGTCCCCTGGCACCCAGAGGCCAGCGGGGCTCACCTTCCTGGGGCTTTCCCTGCGGGGCCTGGGGGAGCCGCTGCAGCTGCAGCAGCAGCAGTGGGCAACGACCAGCAGCAGCAGGAGCAGCACGGTGCCTGGGGACAGGACAAATGTCTAGATGTGGCCCCCAACCTGGGACCTGGGAAGGGGTCTGGTGGGGCCCAGAGGCTGCAGCCACACGTACCCACGAAGGTGAGGAAGACGATGAAGGAAGCGGTGTCCCATGTGGACTGGAACAGCTGATGGCTCTTCAGTCTCCCCAGGACTTCCTGAACTGTGGCCTCCACCTCCTCCGTGGACACAGCCATCTCGGCTTCCAGAGTGCCACCTGCCCTGGCCCCCAGAGGCTGCATCAGAACCCTGGACTCAGCTCAGTGGGGACCACACCCAGGCCTCCCACAGCCCAGCGTCTGCCCACTCTTGGCCCAGTGCCAGCTTCTCCGCCACCTCCCACTCCCTTGGCCCCAGGCCCAGCCTCTCCCTTTGTCCAGCCCTGTGGTCCCTACCCTGACCCCGGCATGGACAGTCTTCTCCCCAGCCACTGTCTGCTCCTTCTCCCACTGGCAGCCCAGCCCCCAGACCCCCAACCTACCTCCTAGAACCCTCCAACTCCCCCCACAGCCAGGCAGGTCCTAGGTCCTGGGGAGCACAGGCTGCTTCCTGCTTCCGGCTCCACACCACCTGAGGCCTTGGCGATCAGTCCCGCCCTCCCCAGGGCGAGCAGAGGCCGCCAAGCCCAGGGGAGAGGAGGTATGCTTCCTGGTTCCCCACTGCTCGAGGCCCAGGGAGGGCACGGGCCTGTGGCTTCTTTAGTCCTGGGACTTCCTACCTTTTCTCACTATCCTAGATATGCAGCTGGGAATACGTGGGTGCTTGGCCACTGCTGACTTCGTGAATGAAAAAGAGAGAAGGGAGGAAAGATGTGAGGGTGGAAGGGAGGGAGGGGGAGCGGGGGAGAAAACCTGCCTGCATCCTCTGGCAGCTAGGACAGCTGTGCCTGGCATCATTTTGTTGCCCCTAGTATCCTCAGGGGTTGGTTCCAGGACATCCATGGGTACCAAAATCCACAGATGCTAAAGTTTCTGATGTAAATTGATGCAGTACTCTGCATATTCTCCTCTATACTTTAAATCAAAAATCACTGGATTACTTATAATGGCCAGGCATGGTGGCTCACGCCTGTAATTCCACCACTTTGAAAGGTCAAGGTGGGCAGATTACTTGAGGTCATGAGTTTAAGACCATCCTGGCTAACATGGCGAAATCCCATCTCTACTAAAAATAAAAAAATTGGATCGGGTGCAGTGGCTCACACCTGTAATCCCAGCACTTTGGGAGGCTGAGGCAGGCAGATCATCTGAGGTCAGGAGTTGGAGATAAGCCTGGCCAACATGGTGAAACCTCGTCTCTACTAAAAATATAAAAATTAGCCCGGTGTGGTGATAGGCACCTGTAATCCCAGCTACTCAGGATGCTGAGGCAGGAGAATCACTTGAACCATCGAGGCAGAGGCTGCGGTGAGCCAAGATGGTGCCACTGCACACTAGCCTGGGTGACAGAGCTAGACTCTGTCTCAAAAAAAATAAAAATACAAAAATTAGCTGGGTGTGGTGGCACACACGTGTAATCCCTGCTACTCAGGAGGAAGGCTGAGGCAGGAGAATGGCTTGAATCCCAGAGGAGGAGGCTGCAGTGAGCCAAGATGGCGCCACTGCACTCCAGCCTGGGTAACAAAGCAAGACTCCGTCTCACAAAATGTATATATATATTTATACTTAATATAATGTAAATGCTAGGTGAATCGTTACATTATTTAGGGAATAATTAAAAGGTCTGTCCGTGTCTAGTACAGATGTGATTTTTTTCCAGGTATTTTCTGTCTGTGGTTGGCTGAATCCACAGATCTGGAACCTACGGATACAGAAGGCTAGCTGTGCTAGGAGTCTTCGCTGTCCTTATTTTCTCTATTTTAATGCTTGAAAATATCAGCTAATGTGAGGCTCTGCCCATAGCACTGTACTGTGTCACCTAGCTTATTTCTCATGGCAATCCTAAAGTGGATATCACTGCTTTTCCCATTTTACAGATGAGGAAACGGAGGCCTAGAGAAGTTAAGCAGTTAGCCCGTCGCACACCTAATGTATTCATTTCCCAGTGCTGCCGTAACATGACCACAAAGTCACTGGCTTCAAACAGCACAAATGTATAACCCTGCGGTCCTGAGGGTCAGAGTCTATAACGGGTCAGCCAGGTTGGGTTCATCCTGAAGGTTCTAGGGCAGAGTCCATCCCTGGCCTTCTCCAACTTCTAGAGGCTGACCGCATTCCTTGGCCCACAGTCTCCCATGCCTCCAACCCTCCAGCCTCTGCCTCCAGGCTCATGTCTCCTGCTCTGACTCTAATCCTCCTCCCTCCCTTTTTTTTTTTTTTTTTTTTTTTAGACGGAGTTTTGATCTTTTTCCCAGACTGGAGTGCAATGTGCAATGTCGGTTCACTAGAGTCTCCACCCCCCAGGTTCAAGCAATTCTCCTGCCTCAACCTCTGGAGTAGCTGAGATTACAGGCTCCCACCACCATGCCCGGCTATTTTTTTGTACTTTTAGTAGAGATGGAGTTTCACCATGTTGGCCAGGCTGGTCTCGAACTCCTGACTTCAGGTAATCCACCTGCTTCGGCCTCCCATAGTGTTGAGATTACAGGTGTGGTCCACCATGCCCTGCCTTTTTTTTTTTTTTTTTTTTTAAGGCAGAGTCTCACTGTTGCCCAGGCTGGAGTGCAATGGCGCGATCTCAGATTAACCAGTCATGGTGGCACATGCCTGTAATCCCAGCTATTCGGGAGGCTGAAGTAGGAAAATCACTTGAACCTGGAGGCAGAAGTTGCAGTGAGCCATAACGGTGCCACTGCACTCCAGCCTGGGCAACACAGCCAGTCTCTACCTCAAAGAAAGAAAAACCACACAAACGGTGTTACCGTAAGACTCAGCAATTCTGCTTGTGGGTGAACTGGGGAAATTACCCATGATTATTGAAAAAGGGCACTCCGGCCGGGCACAGTGGCTCATGCCTATAATCCTAGCACTTTGGGAGACCAAGGCAGGTGGATCACCTGAGGTAAGGAGTTCAAGACCAGCCTGGCCAACATGGCGAAACCCTGTCTCTACTAAAAATACATAAATTAGCCAGGCGTGGTGGCAGACTTCTGTAATCCCAGCTACTCAGGGGGCTGAAGTAGGAGAATGACCTGAACCTGGGAAGCAGAGGTTGCAGTGAGCCAAGATCCTGCTACTGCACTCCAGCCTGGGTGACAAGGGCGAAACTCTGTCTCAAAAAAAAAAAAAAGGAAGCACTGGCAAACGCTACACCATGGATGAAGCTTAAAAACAGGTTCCATGATGGGCTGGGTGCAGTGGCCCACGCCTGTAATCCCAGCACTTTGGGAGGCCGAGGCACGGCGATCGCCTGAGGTTGGGAGTTCAAGACCAGCCTGACCAACATGGAGAAATGCTGTCTCTACTGAAAAGTACAAAATTAGGCTGGGCTCAATGGCTCATGCTTGTAATCCCAGCACTTTGGGAGGCCAAGGTGGGTGGATGACGAGGTCAGGAGTTAGAGACCAGCCTGGCAAGCATGGTGAAACCCCATCTCTACTAAAAATATAAAAAATTAGCCGGGCATGGTGGCGTGTGCCTGTAGTCCTAGCTACTCGGGAGGCTGAGGCAGGACAATCACTTGAACCCGGGAGGCAGAGGTTGCAGTAAGCTGAGATCACACCACTGCACTCCAGCCTGGGCGACAAAGCAAGACTCCATCTCAAAAAAAAAAAAAAAAAAAAATTAGCCAGGCGTGGTGGTGCATGCCTGTAATCCAGCTAGTTGAGAGGCTGAGGCAGGAGAATCCCTTGAACCTGGGAGGCAGAGGTTTCAGTGAGCCAAGATCGCGTCACTGCACTTCAGTCTGGGCAACAGAGGGAGACTCTGTCTCCAAAACAAAACAAAACAAAAGCTTATCAGAGAGACAATAAAGGAGCAGTGAGGACCAAGGCAGTCTGGAAAGCACACGGCCCATTTAAAGAGGGCATCTCAAGTCAGCACGATAATCTCTAAGATACACTGGAAATCTAGATATTTCTGTAAACAAGAAAAGAGGCAGTAGTAAACAAGTTAACATCTTTGGGCTCCTAGAGCGATGCCATGTGCAGAGTCAGGACTGGGTAAATATTTGTAAAGCAATCTCAGTGTTTTTGACACTGGCAACTTAAAACACATGGCACCAAGGATGGACACAGATGTCCCGCTAGCCAGCTGCGGGGTCCAGGTTTACTCGTCCCAGCAGAGGGAATGAGGACGTGAGCTTGGAGGTGGAAACCCAGCTGACGTGGGGGCCTCGGGCTCCTGGTTCTATGTGGGGTGGGGATCGTTGCATTATTAGGCTAGGGTCATTGCAAGGATTAGAGGGGTAAGAGTTCCTGCTCCTGCTGCAGAGAAGCCCCCAGGTCGGGGGGGAGTCACAGGAAGCAGGGGATGGAGCTCAGATTCTTCGGTTAACTGTCACCCTCTCCCCTCCCCCGTCACACACACCAGGCCCTGCCAGGACAAGGCAGCTCCTCGAAGCTCCACCAGGACCCACGTACCCCAGGTGCCACACCACGCTGCTTCTCTCTCCCTGCCCCGAGGGCTCCCGCTCCGCTCCTTCTCAGCCATCTTCCCTGCCTGGCCTTGGTCTATCCCTCTCTCTCTGTGTCTCCGTCACCTTCACACCTGTGCCATCTTGCTCGCTCTCCATCTCTATCAACTCTGCTGTGTGTCTCCCTGGGGAAAGTAGGGGCGCCTCATCCTGAGCCCCCTGACTTGTTCCCCGCTGGGACGGGAGCCACTTCATCCCACACACACTCCCTGCGACCCCTCCAGGATTCCAGCTGTCTACAGACACCATTACTGGACTGTGCCCAGCCCACCAGGCTTTGCTAGGGGAAGTGACCTGAGAGGCCTGCCTGGGCTGTAGGTAGGGACAGGGCAGACCGCTGGGGCTGGAGCCTCTCTGGATGGGGATTGAGGCACCCTGGAGAAACGGCTCCCCACACGCCTCTCACCACGGCCCTGGGACTATGGACACTTAGGGTATACCGGAGGGATGATGTGTGGAGGGGGTTGGCCAGCAGCCAAGCTCAAATTGGGGTTCAGATCTGCAGTTAGTGTGGGCTCCTCTGAGCCCCAGCGATCCCCTTCTCTCTACCCACCTGGTGACAGGCATCTGGAACCCTCGGCCCCCATGGACCCCCTGAGGCGCTCCCCCTCTCCCTGCTCGTCCTCGCGGCCCTCCAGCCCCGGCACCCCACCCTGCGAGATGCTTGGTCCCGTGGGCATCGAGGCTGTGCTGGACCAGCTGAAGATCAAGGCCATGAAGACGGGCTTTGAGTTCAACATCATGGTGGTGGGTGAGTGAGAGGCGGGGCACACGGTGAGACAGACCCACGGTGACACCCTGCAGGCCTGGGCCTGTGGCCTCACCTTTGGCAGACTGTTGTCCCTCCCTGACTGTTAAGTGGGCCTGATAATGGCACCTCACAGGGATGTTGCCATTGAAAATTTGGGAAATGCTGAGTCATTAAAAGACAAAAATCTGACTGAAGCAGTGGCTCATAATCATAATCCAGGGTTTGAAGAGGCTGAGGCGGGTGGATCACTTGAGCTCAGGAGTTCGAGACTAGCTTGGGCAACAAGACAAAACTCTGTGCCTACAAAAAGTACAAAAACGAGGCTGGATGTGGTGGCTCATGCCTGTAATCCCAGCACTTTTGGAGGCCAGGCAGAGCAGCCTGGCCAACATGGTAAAACCCTGTCTCTACTAAAAATACAATTAGCTTGGCCACGCGAGGTGGCTCACACCTGTAATCCCAGCACTTTGGGAGGCTGAGGCAGGCAGATCACGAGGTCAGGAGATCAAGACCATCGTGGCTAACAGGGTGAAACGCCGTCCCTACTAAAAACACAAAAAATTAGCACACGCCTGTAATCCCAGCTACTCGGGAGGCTGAGGCAGAGAATCGCTTGAACCCCAGGAGGCGGAGGTTGCAGTAGGCCGAGATCATGGCACTGCACTCCAGCCCGGTGACAGAGCAAGACTCTGTCTCAGAAAAAAAAAAATACAATTAGCTGGGTGTGGTGGCGGGCGCCTGTAGTCCCAGCTACTCGGGAGGCTGAGGCAGGAGAATGGATTGAACTCAGAAGGCAGAGGTTGTAGTGAGCCAAGATCAGGCCAATGCACTCCAGCCTGGGCAACAGAACGAGACTTCAAAAAAAGAAAGAAAGGCCGAGGCGAGAGGATCACTTGAGGTCAGGAGTTCGCAACCAGCCTGGCCAACATGTTAAAACCTCGTCTCTGCTAAAAATACAAAAATAAGCCAGACATGGCAGCAGGTGCCTGTAATCCTAGCTACTCAGAAGGCTAAGGCAGGGGAATTGCTGGAACCTGGGTAGCAGAGTTTGCAGTGAGATTGCTGGATTGCTCCACTGTACTCTAGCCTGGGCAACAGAGCAAGACTGAAGCGGAAGGATCCCTTGAGGCCAGGAGTTCATGACCAGCCTAGGCAACATAGCAAGACCCCATCTTTACAAAAAACTTTAAAAATTTTGCTAAGGATGGTGGTGTGCACCTGTAGTCTCAGCTACTTGCAGGGCTGAGATGGGAGGATCATTTGAACCTGAAGGCGGAGGTTACTGTGAGCTGAGATCACTCCAGCCTGGGTGAGAGTGAGACCCTGTCTAAAAAAAAAAAAATGTATAAAAATTAGCCGGGCGCAGTGGCATGCACCTGCAGTCCCAGCTACTCAGGAGGCTGAGGTGGGAGGATCAGTAGAGCCTGGGAAGGTTGAGGCTGCAGTGAACTGTGATTGCATCACTGCACTCCAGCCTGGGTGACAGATCGAGACCCCATCTCCAAAAGCAAAATAAAAAAGTAAAGAGTTAGAGAAAAACTGCCTAAAATGCCCACCCTAACCGCTGTCATGTGGTCGCCACTCCCAGGGCAGAGCGGGCTGGGCAAGTCCACCATGGTGAACACGCTGTTCAAGTCCAAAGTGTGGAAGTCAAACCTGACAGGCTTGGGGGTGCCCACACCCCAGACGCTGCAGCTGCATTCAGTGACCCATGGTGAGTGAGCCCCTGCCCACACCACACCCCACCCCACCCTACCCCTTCCCATCCCGGTCCAATCTCTTCTGACTCTACGCTCCCTCCACAGTCATCGAGGAGAAGGGCGTGAAGCTGAAGCTGACAGTGACCGACACACCTGGCTTCGGGGACCAAATCAACAATGACAAGTGGTGGGTTCTTGAAGGTGGGGCCCAAGTGACGGCTGTCCCCTCCTGTCCCTGCCCCTGCCCCTCCAACCTTTGGGAAACACCCCAGACCTGGAACAGTCAGGCCGTGTGCTCTATTTTTTTTTGAGATGGAGTCTCGTTCTATTGCCTAGGCTGCAGTGCACAATCTCGGCTCACTTCAACCCCCACCTTCTGGGTTCAAGAGATTTCCGGCTAATTTTTGTTTTTGTTCTTTGAGACAGAGTCTCGTCCTTGTGGCCCAGGCTGGAGGGCTCTGGTGCAATCTCAGCTCACTGTAACCTCCACCTCTGGGTTCAAGCAATTCTCCTGCCTCAGCCTCCCAAACATACTTGGCTAATTTTTTTTTTTCAGTAGAGACGGGGTTTCACCGTGTTGGCCAGGCTGGTCTCAAACTCCTGACCTTAGGTGATCGGCTAGCCTCAGCCTCTTAAAGCGCGGGGATTACAGGCGTGAGCCACTGTGCCTGGCCCTGGTTTCATTCAGTCATTCATTCATTTGGAGACAGTGTCTCACTCTGTTTCCCAGGCTGGACTGTAGGGGTAAGATCATGGCTCACTACAGCCTCAACCACCCTGGGCTCAAGCGAACCTCCTGCTTCAGCCTCCTGAGTAGCTGGGATGACAGGCACGTGCCACCACACCCAGCTAATTTTTGTATTTTTTATAGAGTTGGCGTTTCTCCCCCATTGCCCAGGCTGGCCTCTAACTCCTGGGATCACTCGATTCTTCTGCCTCAGCCTCCCAAAGTGCTGGGATTACAGGCATGAGCCACCGTGCCTGGCCTGACTCCTAAGGACCTTTTTGGCTACTTACAGTGCAGACAATATCCCAGAGGGGAAGGGATTTGGAGAGGAGGAGGAAGACCCCTGCAACCATCAGGCAAGGGTCCTTGGTGGTTCGAGTGCAGCTGTGGCCCTTTAACGCAGTTAATGCTCACCCCTCCCTTACTTGCAAAGTAGGTGCTACTATTGTCCCCATTTTATAGACAGTGAAGCCGAGGCCTCCACTCAAGAATGGCAGGAGGTCTCTCTATGTCTCTGTGATGGTACAGGAAGTGGACGAAAGTAACAGGGTGACCCAGAGGTCCCAGGCAAACTGGGACGATTCGTTATCCCAAGGGAGGACCACCCAGAGGACGCAGCGGAGAGGGATAGGGCTCCCCCAGCACAACACACTTCTGAGGGGAGGGTCCACTTTCCGCCCCAGCTGGGACCCCATCCTGGGCTACATCAACGAGCAGTACGAGCGGTACCTGCAGGAGGAGATCCTCATCACTCGCCAGCGCCACATCCCGGACACCCGCGTGCACTGCTGCGTGTACTTCGTGCCACCCACTGGGCACTGGTGAGGGGGCTGCACCTGCAAGGCAAGGACCACTGGCATAGGGCAGGGAGGAGGAGAAAGGGTCCCAGACATAGGCTGCGGGCTGCACCCCCACCCGCTGTCACTTATACATTCACCACCACCACCGCCCCCATCACTGCCTTGCCCGGAAGCCTGCGGCCCCTGGACATTGAGTTCCTGCAGCGGCTGTGCCAGACTGTAAATGTGGTGCCTGTGATCGCCCGAGCAGACAGCCTGACCGTGGAGGAGCGAGAGGCCTTCAGGCACAGGGTGATCTGGGTGCCCAGGGCAGGGCTGGGGTCAGTGGTGCAGAGGGCAGAGTGGGCAGGGCAGGCTGAGGTCACCCATGCGGGATCTCCAGATCCAGCAGAACCTGAGGACTCACTGCATTGATGTCTACCCCCAGAAGTGCTTTGACGAGGACATCAATGATAAAATCCTCAACAGCAAGTTACGGGTGAGAGGCTGTGGGGTGGGAGGTGGGTGAGGTGATTTCCTTCCCACCCATCCTTTCCACCCAAAGATTCATCTCGCTCTACATCTCAGGGAAATGTGCACATATTCCCAGCAGATATGACTCTCCACGCATCCATAAACTCAAGGTGAGCAAGAAATAACAACTCACACTCACAACCCACAGAATCAGAGAAAATGTCTACAGATCACATATCCAGTAAGGGGCTTGTATCCTGAATATATAAAGAACACCTGGCTGGGCACAGTGGCTGATGCCTGTAATCCCAGCAGTTTGGGAGGCCGAGGCAGGTGGATTGATTGAGGTCAGGAGCTGGAGAACAGCCTGGCCAACATGGTGAAACCGCGTCTCTGCCAAAATACAAAAAATTAGCTGGGTGTGGTGGTGCATACCTTTAGTCCCAGCTACTCAGGAAGCTGAGGCTGGAGAATTGCTTGAACCAGGGAGGCAGAGGTTGCAGTGAGTGAGCCAAGATTGCGCCATGGCACTCCAGCCTGGGTGACAGAGTGAGACTCCGTCTCAAAACAACAACAAAACTCTTACAGCTCAACAATAAAAGAGGCCCAAAGGTGGTGGCAATCCCAGCACTTTGGGAGACCGAGGCGGGAGGATTCCTTGAGCCCAGGAGTTCAACACCAGCTTGAGCAACATGGCAAAACCTCATTGCTCTTTGTGTGTGTGTGTGTGTGTGTGTGTGTGTGACCCAGGCTGGAGTGCCGTGGCACACTCTTGGCTCACTGCAACCGCTGCCTCCTGGGTTCAAGCAATTCTTCTACCTCAGCCTCCCAAGTAGCTGGGACTACAGGCACATGCTACCACACCCAGCTAATTTTTGTATTTTTAGTAGAGACAGAGTGTCAACATGTTGGCCAGGCTGGTCTTGAACTCATGACCTCGTGATGCACCCACCTCAGCCTCCCAAAGTGCTGGAATTACAGGCATGAACCACAGTGCTGAGCCCTCCAAACCCCATCTCAACAAAAAAACACAAAAATTAGCTTGGCATGGCAGCACGTGGCTGTAGTCCCAGCTACTCAGGAGGCTGAGGCAGGAGGATCACCTAAGCCCAGGAAGTGGAGGCCACAGATAGCCATGATGGTGCCACTGTGCTCCAGCCTGGATGACATAGTGAGGCCCTGATTGAAAAAAAAAAAAAAGGCAATAAAAGACAACTCAAGGCAGGGTGTGGTGGCTGACATCTGTAATCCCAGCACTTTGAAGGCCAAGGCAGACTGATCACCTGATGTCAGGAGTTTGAGACCAGCCTGGCCAACGTGGTAAAACACCATCTCTCCTAATAATGCAAAAGTGAGCTGGGCATGGTGGCGGGCACTTGCAATCCCAGCTGCTTGGGAGGCTGAGCTGGGAGAATCATTTGAACCCGGGAAGCAGAGGTTGCAATGAGCCGAGATCACGCCACTGCACTCCAGCCTGGGCAACAGAGTGAGACTCTGTCTCAAAAATAAAAAATTAAAAAAACAGTACAGCAAGACACCACTTCACACCCACTAGGATGGTTTTTGTTTGTTTGTTTTGTTTTGTTTGTTTTTGAGACAGAGTTTCATTCTTGTTACCCAGGCTGTATGCAGTGGCGCAATCTCAGCTCACCACAACCTCTGCCTCCTAGGTTCAAGCCATTCTCTTGCCTCAGCCTTCTGACTAGCTAGGATTACAGGCATATGACACCATGCCTGGGTAATTTTGTATTATTTTTAGTAGAGATGAGGTTTCCCCATGTTGGTCAGGGTGATCTCAAACTCCCGACCTCAGGTGATCCGGCCGCCTCGGCCTCCCAAAGTGCAGGGATTAGAGGTGTGACCCACTGAGGCAGGAGAATAGCTTGAACCCAGGAGGCGGAGGTTGTAGTGAGCTGAGATCACGCCACTGCACTCCAGTCTGGGGGACACGAGCAAAACTCCATCTTAAAAAAAAAAAAGTGTACAGTTCAAGGCTGGGCCTCTCGCCTGTATTCCCAGCACTTTGGGAGGCTGAGATGGGTGGATTACTTGTGGCCAAGGGTTCAAGACCAGCCTGGCGAAAACAGTGAAACTCTGTCTATACTAAAAATACAAAAGTAGTCAGGTGTGGTGGCACTCACCTGTAATCCCAGCTACTGAGGAGGCTGGCAAGGGAGTGAGACTCTGTCTCAAAAAAAAAAAAAAAAAAAAAAAAATAAAATAAACAAAGACACCAACCTTCAAAATCATGGATGAAGTTTGAAAAAATTTTTCAAATAAAAAAATAAATCAAACAGCCCGGGTCCGGTG